>JAZHYW010005989.1:0-68438 GCA_037355805.1 Ixodes ricinus | reverse complement strand
TGTCGGGCTTCAATAATTGGTGCTGTTGCTACTAGGTGGGGCAGATAGCTGAAAGGGTCTGTTCCATGGTTGCTGACAAGCTGTCGCTGGCTGCAATACAAATTGCAGAAGCATACTGTTATGTTCACTTCTACTTTATCACCTTTATTATAGCATCTTCATAACTACAAGCCCTTGTTCTCAATCCTCAAGAGCAAAGAAAAAAAGAAAAGAAAAAAAGACAGGATGAATAATGTGTAGCAATGTAGCAAAGAGAGATGTGTTAGGCCGGCTTGACACGAAGCAGCTTTTGCAACATTTCGACATCGCGAGGCAAACACAATTTTGGAAGTTCTATGGTCTAAACCAGCAAAAACGCCCCACCGAAGGATTTTGGATTCATTTCTACCACCTGGACATGCTTTGACGAGCAGCTGAAATCTCGTTACATCATAAAGGCGCAAAGCTTAAATTTAAGTCTCCCGTGTTCTCACGCAGCAACCACTGAAATAGCGTCATGCTTTATGATCACCAATATGCGATTGCTGCGCCAATTGCGCCAGACTGCGCCAAGGGGCTAACCCTGCTACATCCTGCTACATTTCGCCAAAATATGGGTAATCTGCGCCAAGCCTGCGCCAAAAAACTAATTTCGGTCGTCTTTCAAAACCGAAACTAAACTGAGTACCGTAATTGAGAATGCGTGAGCTAGGTGGCGCAAGCGGCCGCAGGTATTGCAAACGTACGCTGCATCAATCGTCCGATCCGGTCTTGCATTGTTTTCCCGCCGTCTCGCATTTCGCGCTCTCGTCGACTCGTGAATCTCGTCTCGCGTCTTTTTTTTTTTTTTTTTTTTAACGATAGATTGGGTGTATCAGGACGCTCCGACGCTAGCGTGCCGAATACCAGCCATGCCGTCATGCTCTGAAACGAAACCTCGTTTTTGCGCTGCAGGAGTTACTTTGTGAGCTGAAGCACTCACTCCTGAAAGTAACGACCGTAAGAAAGCTATATTTCGTCCCTGCCTTCCGGCCACCGTGGTCGTGCGACGTCGGGTGTTGCCGTCCCCACGTCGCTGCAGATACGGCGCTTCCTAAAATGAAAACTAAGTACCACCGCATGTTCATCAACATTCCTGTTCTTCTTTAAATCATACATTACTACAAAAATCCCTCATAACTGAAAGACTGCTGTGTCGAAGTATTTATTACTCAAGGTTTCTCTCGGTTGGCTTTCTTCGAGAGGGACCCCGGTACGTGAAAAATCTGCCATGAAAGAAAGTTGTTGAAGAGAAGTGAGCTAAAGCAAAGAGAACAAGGCCTGCACGCTGAAGCAGCACAGCGCGCTTGTTTGTCTCGAGTTCAGTCGTTGCACAAAGTGCTCAAAGAACTTTCTGACCCTTGCTTGCAATGTCTGGCGTCGATGCGCTCAAGTTTTTTTTGTGTGTGTTTGTGTGCGTGTGTGTGTGCGCGTGTATGTTTAGCTTGTACCTTGTTTGCCGGCCTGGAAAGCACGAGTCGCTGGACCGGTTTTTGTCGTATGCTCGACAGTTACATTTTGCATACAATTTTTGGAATTAGTTGGCGACGAATAACACAAATATTTTCTTTTCTGGCTTGGACATCTACGACATCTTTGGAAAGGCAAAACAGAGGTTGCGAGTATTAGACTTACGGCTTAGATCTACTAAACTTTATTTAAACATAGAAAAACAGAGTACTTACTGTTTAGACTAAATGGAATGATACCACTTTCCAATATGCAATTAGAATACCAGGACTCTTATATTCAACCATCTTCAACCATTCAATTCTTGGGGGTTTTATACCATGAAAACCTATCATGGACGCCATATACTGATTCTTTAAGAACAAGTCTTTGTCGAGCTGTTGGTGTCTTAAATAGATTATTATATTAACTTCCAACAAAAGTGAAACGGCAATTTTATTTCGCCCTTGTTCAATCCCGCGTTAAGCTACTGCGTTTTAGTGTGGTCAACTACATCCCAAGCAAATCTAGACAATATTGTATCCATAAAAAGCGAGCATTGCGAGCAATTGGTAACATGCAACTTCTTAAAAGTGCCACACCATATTTTAGGACATACCAAATACTCAACGTAAGAGATCTACATAAATACAAACTATCACTTGAAATTTGGCGGTAATTTCAGCTCGATAAATTGATGTTCCATGCTAAGTACCACGCGAAAGATAGCCCGCATAATTTAAGGCGACATTTGTTAATAAAATAGCGTTCGCGAACGAATTACGGAGACCAGAGGTTGAGTTTTTATACCAGACAATTTAAACCAGCACCCATATATTTGCGCTACATTGGATTGCGTACGATCACTCTATCAGTATAAACATATTGTAAAAGAACATTTACTCACAGGAGAATAAAACCGGATGTGTTTTAAGCAAAATGCTTAGGATGGAAACTAGCAAATGTCCTTTCACGTTATGTTATTTTGTGATTTTTTTGTATTGATTTTTAGTTTGGAGGGAAATTGTATCGCTCCTCATTTGTTTCATGTTTTTGCTACCGGTGCTGCCAAAGGGTGGCATGGACCCTCAGGCATTTATGCCCTTAGCCATGCCCCTTGAGACATCTCTGTACTGTCATGTCTGAAATAAAGTTATAAACAAACAAACGAACAAACGGAGCCGAGTGGCATGGATTCGGTTTCGATCGAACAGCCGTTGTCTCCACTCCTGCGACGAAGCACGCGCATGCAAGCCTGCCGAATTTTCCCTCACGTGCATGCGAACACGATTGCACGACAGAGGCACCAGCGGGGCGCTTGCAATCCATTGTTTTACGTTTGCTTACTTTTGACGAAAATCTGGCACATCGGAAACCAGCAAAACGGTGGCAAGCGGTTTATCGAATTGCTCGGCAATGCATACAGCACTATACACTTGCGGGATGTCTCAGCAGTAAAAACACAAGCAGCGAGTTCCGTCATAACACGTCACATCAGAACACAACACAGCACAAAGGGCCCTTCTTTTGTACAGCACTTAAAATGAATATTTTTATTTTTCTAAGAATATCTGCTCCAGAGGCCGCTTCTGCTTCTCCCAAACACTGTCTTGACTGCTCCAAAAACGACTTTCGCTGCTCCAAAACGCTGTTTTGGTTGCTTCGAAGGCAGGATTTTCTGCTCCAAAACACTGTCTTGGCTGCTCCTAAAGGTGCTCCAAAATGGCTTAGGCCAATCACATCACTGAAATGGCCATTCTTCCATGCTGTACAGACCCTAACTTTTGAGGTAATAACATCAGTTTATGACTTTTGCTAATGCACTAGCAAACCATAAATTTCAAACCCCCCCCCCAAAAAAAAAATAATCTTTGTTTTTAATGAACATTCTGACCTCACAGGAAATCACGTAGAAAATATAGTATCCCTGATGAGTTGCTGCCGCCTCAAACGTTTCAGGATTTTAGCAATTGACTAATATGTGCTGATCTTGACCCACTTAATTTGAGCCGCAGTATCTTACAACTCGCCAGCAAACTCGGTATAGGAAGAAACAATGAAAGACGTTTACAAATTTTTGTAATGCGAAATTAGAGCGCAGCTCTTGAGGAAAAGAAGGGGAGTTTATGCCTCTCCGTACCCTACCCTAATTTTCCTTAACCCTCTAAACAGCGGAGAAAATTTCCCGGCTAAATTTAGCTGGTTATAGCGGAGAAATTGACATTACGGGCCCTCAACGCCAATTCAGTTTCACCGCTAAATTTAGCGGGAAAATGACGTCACATGAGATCGTGTCACGTCACCCATGAACCAGTTCAGTTTCTCCGCTAGATTTAGGGCGAAAATCGACGTCGCGTGACCTCTAGACCAATTCAATTTCTCGCTAAATTTAGCGGGGTGGTTACGCCGACGCCGACACCAACGCCGCGAAACGGGGAACCGGGCGCCTAAGGGCCGCGCTCTAAAAAATGAGACGTTTACAAATATCTGTATTACGAAATTAGAGCGAAGCTCTTGAGGAGGAGGAGGAGAGGAACGGAGGAGAGGGTATGCCCCTGCTCCTCCTCCGTACCCTCCTCCTCCTCCTCCTCCATTTCCTTTCAATTCAGTTTCCCGCTAAATTTAGCGGGGAAAATGGCGTCCGCATGACTTTGTGTCACGTCACCTATGAACAAATTCAGTTTCTCCGCTAGACTTAGCGGGATAATTAATGTGACGTGATCTCAACACCAATTCAATTTCCCGCTAAATTTGGCGGGGAATGAATTGGTGCTGAGGTCACATGACTTCAATTTTCTCGCTAAATCTAGCGGAGAGTCGGAATTCATCCTGTAAATCTAGCGGAGAAACTGAATTTAAGAGCAAAATCATAAAACGGGGAATTGAATTGGTGTTGAGGTCACGTGACGCCAATTTTCCCGCTAAATTTAGCGCGGTTTCGCCGACGCGACGCCGACGCCGCGAAACACGGAAATGGGCGACTAAGAGCTGCGCTCTAAAATTGCCCCGCCTGACTGCAGTTCTAAAAATCACAATGAACTCTAGTCCTGCAGTGGAACTCTGACTATTGTCGTGCGTGAAACACCAACAGCATATGTTTCGGTGGTGAGTGTTTTCCTGAGCTGAGTAGTATACTGATGAATGTCAGAATAGTCGCGTTAGCAAAGCAGAAGCCTATTTCAGGCTTAAACATCAGTTGTCAATGGGTGCACTGAAGAGCTGACGGAATATTCACCGGATTTCACAATACGTGGGTTCATGTTTTGTGTGCCTGGCTTTTTGTGAAAGGAAAAAGAAGAGAAGGGAAATATTCCTATGCACATTGTAGCAAAACATAAAATATCCCCTATTCATTTGGTCAGGCGGACACTTCAGCTTCTACTGATCTTCGTGGTTTTTCGTTGAGCCCTTTTGAACATGTTTATATGATAAGAATGTGTTACATATTTAGGGAACTTATGTTGCCGTTAATCGAAGATAAACGAAGTAATCAATCCGACTTGGTATAAATAATATTAATTGTCTTTGACATCCTGCAGTCAAATGTTGGATATTCAAGAGCAGACGACGTTCCCTCCTCCACGGCGCTGTGAGTCGTAGTAATAGTGAGCGTCTGCGGTTTTGCGGACTTCGTCTGCTTTAGGCTATTCGCGACATGCGATGGAGAGTGGGGGAATTGGTAATGTGCTGTGGGTGCAATAACACCATGAAGAAGTGCAGCAGGTTGATATCTCATCAGTTTCCGACCGAGAAATTTCTTTGACGAAAGTGGGTCCGGGAAGTCCGACGCCAATGCTGCATCTGTAGCATTTGCGTGGTGCTATACTCGCGGTCAGCTTTCTGTGGCAATGCAGTCAATGCTAGGGGAGAGGGTGCACCAACCGCTGTACCCGCGCTTTCCTCCTCTCTTCGGGCTGTCACAGAAAGTTGACCGCGAGTATAAAAAACAGTTCACACCGTGCTAACAAACAAAATCTTTCATTCCATTCTGCTTCTGAATCGGCATCAGGATCCGCATGCGGATCGCGAATTCATCAGCCACAAGTGGTCCCCTCGGAGGCGCTGCCGGCGGAACAAATGTAAACGCGAATCGTCTGAAATATTGTGCTGAAAATCGTAAAACATTGGTTGGTCATTGCTTGAGTCACAGAGGGTTGATGAATCGTAGTTAATTATTCTCCAGGTTGATCGCGACGGCCTTCTGGCAGCTTGTTTACTTTGGGAGAAACAGGCTCAAGCTGCTCATGCGTCCATGTTTATACATCATCTGACGCCAAGACAAGTTGGCGAACCAGTAAAACTGCACGTTAGTTTCGGTTTCGGTTTTATGTAATTTCTACAGTTAAAAATGGTTTAAAACGTTTTTGAGAAATATACTTCTGCCTTCCCCTTGAAATAAAGAGCGTCTAAAGTGCGGTCACAACGTGAAACCAGGAAGAGGACACTGTGACTCGTGAGAACTCCGCTATAGCTGTCAAGACGGTCAGTCCGGTGATTTCAAACTTCTTCAATGTCTTATCTCTCCTCGTTAGAGTAATCCGCGAATTAATGCGGACGACCACTTATGCTGACATGAACCCGTGGGAGTCTGCAGACCAGAGTCCAAAAACCACTATATTCAAGCAAGATTTAAGGGCTCAGTCTTTTTTCCAGTTTACACAACCATTCAGAAAAATGCCTTGGAAGTTTGCTTTCAAACTTACAATGTTTGCAAGTTGACTAGGTGTCAGACAGTGATAATGAAATCAAACAACAGGCAAATTGCAATTCCTTAAAATAATCTTAATATTTCATTTAAATTAATTGCCATCTTTTTCATTCTTTGATGTTCAATTTTTCCAAGCAAACTAAACGCAGTCATAGAAATGACAGAGAGGCAACTTGTAACATTTGGGATACAAGTGACCTCACCATGGCCACTGCAGGCCTAGCTGGAAGCATGCCAGTTGACAGTGTCACCAAATAGTTTACGAGGAAAAATGCAATCTCTCAATTTATTCAAGCCAGCGCATCTACAGCGCCAAGTGCTCTCCAGCAGTGTCAAATAATGCGTTTAAAGAAAAATACAACCGGTCAGTTTACGATCTGACCCATCGACTATGTACCATGCGCGACACTGTTAACGCAAACACGACTTTGGCGCGTTTTTAGTTTTAAATTGAAAGGGAACTGGCGAGCATTAAAATGTTTAGACCTACGTTAATACTTCAACTGATGACAATCCTTTATTGCTGAAAAAATTGGGCGATGGCTTGTTCCCATTAACATTGTACCGGAATGCACGTTATGGGGCAAAGGGATGTGTGCATGAGGAATGGTTCCACAAGTACCGTCGCGCATCACAGAAAGCTTTGTAACGCGATGCAGATTGAATGACGTGCATGTGTCCCCCCCCCTAATGCTCAAGCTAAAATGATGTCTTGCGCACAACCATCACAAATTATAAACAATTACCAAACACGTTTGTCAAAATGTGCGATCGCAGACAAGCTGGTAAGGGAAAATCACTCTAAACAAAAGTCCGAGATTGAGGAAGAACAGTACCGAAGGCAGTCAAATACATTTTTGAACATGTTTGCCCTGTCAGTCCTTGGTATCATTGTCCAATACGATCATATCTACGACCAGTAAATTTTTTAAATAAAATTTCGCTCAATAAGATATGGCAAAAAGTATTCTCACTAAAATTTGGCAAACGCACACGTCAAACAAAGCGTAGCGTCAGCAGTTTTGCGAATATTCCAAGGACCATGGTTGCGGCTTGCGCTGTGACAAAATATTTCTTTCGCCAATTAATGCGAATTGCACAATACATATGATCTTGTCGGACCGTGAAGGATTACGAAAGCTAAATAAGAACATACTTTGAAGTATCGTGGTTGTCCATGCTATTGATATAATTCTACGACTTCGTGCACGTAAATGTCGGATTCAAAAATGACCACCCTCCGTCGTCACCTGCAGAAAAGTGGTAATTCCTCAGCGGCTTGAAGTCGTCAATTTGCCTAAAACCTAGTCCGTGGGACTCTGGGGTAAAGCCTCGAAAACCTCTTTCTGACTACCCCTGGTAGTCATTTTTTTTTCGTAGAGTGTAGAACGTGGCCCATGGTGGGAAGAGGTTTTTCCGAGAAACGGGTTTGATCTGTGAAAATAGGAGTGAAACACGCATTCGGACAAAAATATGTGGATTTAGAATAATTATATGCAGTTTTGTGTAACACTGATGCGGGTAGAAGATTGCGTCAACCAACGTTTGTGTACAACAAGATCGGAGAAAGCCAGCACTCTGGACGTCGAGCTTTCTCACTGGATGGAGGCTGACGGCGGTCTCAGTGGCAAAGAATAATTTAGCATCACCTCCGGAAGTGCTACGCGAAATTTGGAAACAAAGGAAAGAGTTCATGTACAAATAATGGGTAAAAAAGGAATCAGAATATTTGATGGATCTTCGGTCTGCCTACAAAACAAAAATACGACAATATCAGCCATTGGGGTTGGGCCAGTTGGTCCTGCTTAATGAACAACTCCACGCTCCTTCGAGAGGATGGAAAAGTGGGAAAGGTTTTCTATTGGCAAGACGGCGATGGACGTTCAAGACAGGGCTTCTGAAAAGACATGTAAAGTTTTCGGTTGGCATGAGCTATAGTGTTGCCATTTTAGCAATTTTGTCGCTAGATTTAGCGATTTTCTATACATTTAGCGACAGATTTTTTTTAATTTAGCGGCTAGCGGCTTTTTTTTAGCGATTTTGGTGTTCAACCGTAATCTTGTTATTTTAACAATTTTAGAGATGCTCGCGGGCTAAACCCTTTGCTTCTCTAGCAAAGTTCGCTTTGGTTATATGCTAAATTTAGCGGCGCGCTTAAAGAAAAACAAAGTCAACACTGTCAACACTGCAGACCATCTCTCCCGCGCCCACGTACCCACGTGCTCTCCGCCAGACGTCATCCTGACTGTAAGAGCTGGCCTCAAAAGGCACGCAAAGACGTTTTTTGACTACAAACTTCCAGAAGAATCTGTTCGGTGAATTGGCACAGCTGAAGCCTACAAAGCTGTAGGCTTCAGGTGACTTGAGTGCAGTCACCAACGAGGAAGAACTCTTCTTCTTCTAGACTGTTCCGTTGAACTGTTCTTGAAGACAAAGCAGTCATTATTTCCGTGTTAAAATTAACAAGTACCCGTTTCTTATTCGTACTTTCGTACTTACCGCCTAGTCGTTTCCCAAATAAAACATTACAGATAAAAACCGTCCTAGTTGTTTTTCAGTGTAAGTTTAACCTCTCAAAATACCTGAGATATGATTATTTGAGGTTAACTTACTTTAAAGGGTTTAATTAGCTTTCGGAATTCAGCGAATATTTTAGCGACTTCGTGGCGAATGTAGCTACTGTTTAGTGACTTCAAAATTCCAATTTAGCGGCGCGCGCAAAAAAAAAAAGAAAAAGATGGCAACACTAATGAAAACAGAAAGAATAAACAAAGGGACTTCTCCAACGCGCTCACGTCGAACCAACACTAATGAGCTAACGGAAATTTAGAATGTGTTCGCGCTGATTCTGTGGGATGTATTTAGAAACGAACGAGATCAAAGAAGAAGGAATGAAAGAAAAAACTGGCGTGTGCTTTAGATCGAAAAGACTTCGCAAGGTATGGCTAAATTGTTTTTTGTTGCTCGAAAATAATGAAAAAACGTATCCTTCACCGTAAACAGCGACGACTACCGGAGGTTCTAACGTGACGCACAATTCTGCTAAATAGAGAACTATATAAAATGACGAGTTTTTATCGTTGAGAAGCATTTGAAACGAGAAGTAATAGTATTTATATCTTTTTGAAGTAAAGAACTTGAAATTGAAACGCTTGAAACAAACGCAAGCAAGAAAGATAGGGAAAGCTGCATCTCCCTCAACATCACCACTATGATGCTGCTTGTGGCATCGTATATGGCGCCTGGAACACGTATCCTACTGGTGTCCTTAGAGTCCTATTCTGCTGATTAATTGGAGAGAATTCGGAAGTGTTACCCAATGACGTCAAAAAAGTCGGAGTGTAAGTTTTGTGTAATGTCGCGATCCTGGTGATAGGGAAACAAAAAAAAACGAAGAAAAACACGAGGTAACGCTAGTGTCGCCGTCGCTGTGGTGTCTCAACTCCTTTCTGCGACGCTTTCATGAACTGTCAGGTTGGAGCGCGACCTGCGGTAGAACAGGCGTCTGCAACATCCACCACAGCTGCTGTGACAGCGCCAGGATCGCGGCCGTCGACAGCATGATACTTTTATCACATCATAAGGCGGAAATCAGGGGACCAGTATTTTGTACGCGGTAAGCACGCCATTTGGACACGCGTTCCAGGCACCGTACGCTCTAAAAAAAGGAGGCAAAAGCTAGCAATGGCGCGCTTTCGTCCATTCTACTAACGCGCCCCCAAGCGGACACGAGAAGAAGGGAGGAACCAGACGTTTTTCTCCGTTCTTAAGGCAGACGGGAGAAAGGTTCCGCTCTCGCGCCTCACCTTCTTCCGGTTTCGCTTTTCGAGTACGTGGCGCGCGTTGTTTGATAAAGGTTGTTGAGTTGATTGGGCTTCAGCGGCAGCGAAGGCCGAATGTAATCCCGTCTCTCGTTCAAAACCTCCAGAGCATCTTGGTTGCATTGACGTTTTCACCACTAATTTTGTCAAACGAGCAAACGAAGCCGTTAGAAACAGCGAAGTTCCAGAGCAGTGCCAGCAGGGCTAAGTACACTGGGTTAAGATGGCCGCCTCCCGATTGCGGAACGACGTGCGGATGTTGACTACCTCATGGAAACTGCGGAAACATCGTCCAAGACAGACAGGTTTTGCTGCCGGATTCCCGCGTGCCTTCTGTGCTTAGTTTGTTTCTGTGTTATGGTGCCAAGCGCCAACCGGCAATCAACGTGGTTCTGAATTTCTGCAAGTCAGCAGCATAGCTAGAGCGTCGCGATGGCAGTGTTGTGCGTTGTCAACGAAGACTGGAATTGTCGCCGATGTGACCGTGTGCTGGCGTATCAGTGGTGTAACAGCAAGATGAGATGACGTAAACTGTCGGTCCTTGATGCCGATGGTCGGGCCGTGATCGGAGGGGACAGGGTGTCGCAGATTAACATTCTGCTTTACATTAAAGGGGTTATGACACGAAAAATAAAACGAATAGATTATTTTTGAAATGGAATGATAATAGGCTACTTAATATATACACCAAGTTACACGACTTCTAGAGCTCTGGTAATTGCAATAATTAATTTACGAATTTTTGTAATTTTCATATGGCGACCAGGCAACACTGCCCAAGTTAATCACACCATGGTGTCCATAAACCAAGTGATCATGAACGCTCTCTCATTCAGGACGCCCTCATGATCGCCCAAGCTGGCCTCGTCGCGGTACGATCAAAACCGCTCACGCAACTCGGCAACCCGAACGCCATTTTCGCTCTCGCCCCCGGCCCGTTGACCTGCCACCCTGCATACATCTGCGAGATACCGTACGACGGTGACCACGGCGAGTTCGTCCGTAACTCGTCATCGCTGGAGCTGGTAGCCAGCAGGTAACAGATCAAAATGAACTGCTTCCCACATCTCTGGATAACAATTACTCTGATCGTTGCTGCGATCAATGTCGAACACTTCATAAGGCGAGCGATGCCGTAGACATAATTGTCAACGACCGCATGCTCGAAACGCGGAAGGTACACGAGGAAGCTGAAGCTCGTGACGCCAAGAGAGCCAAGTCTCTTAGTGCGTGCAAGGGGACGTCGCGGCTAGAGGCTGGTGACGTCACCAGCCTCCAGCAACTTTGGTCTTTTCGAATGGGGCGGATTCGAGGACCCGCAAATAAATCGATTTATCCACGAAACTACCGTGCCATTTTCAAAACAAATTTAGCAGGATCATAGGAACATACCATGGTTCCTAGCAATGTAGCTATATCATATTTTATTTTTGGCGTGTCATAACCCCTTTAAAGTGTTTAAGACTGATTGAGGGATTACGGTGCAATCGATCGACAGGCGGATAGTGATGTTGGAACGCTAGTTTAAACTATCATATTATACAGTCATACAGTGGCCAATGTGACTCGTCTGCGATATCCTGTTGTCCCCTCCTCAAGAGCGATTGCGCTCTGGCTGAAGGACTGAACAGTCTTGAAATATGACGGGAAGTCATAGCATCAAGTGAGGATAATAAAATAAAAAAAACTATCCTTATTTTTGCAGCTTAAATATACTACAGGTCCTGGAGGAATTGCACTCAAGGTAGCGCGCTGCGATGAGCGCTAGAAGGTTTCGAGCTCACCACTGCGGCTTTGACTGCATTCATGTTGATCAAAACACAATCTCTCTGCCCTTGAATCATCGCTTCCAGCTGAGTGAATACCCCTCTGCGGAGATGAATTCAAGATGATGATTGCAGCCACACGCGAACAGCACAAATAGAAAAACAAAATACTCCGATAGAAAAGCTGTCTATGACGTGCTGTGCACAGAAGCAAACACATGACAATAAACCGCAGTGGAGCGGCTTGTTTTATTGGCTTTCAAATAATTACGACATGAGCGTTTACTTTTTACCAAGAGATTAATACCCTGTGTCGTTCAAAACACTTTCAAAGGTACGACATTACTGAAGAAGAAAAAGAAAAAACTTGCTGAGAATAATATTTATTGCTTTGGTGATCACCAAGAAAATTAATACCCTTTAAAACAACGTGTCTAACAGGCGGAAACGCAGAGCTCCGAAGGCGTAATCGGGTAAGTGTGCTGTTGTATTGATGTTTGTATGTGCCGTCTATGTGTATGCGCGCGTTGCATATGTTCAGCTGATGTTTGCGGTACGCGTAATGTATTTAGATGTGTGATAATAAAGGCGAGAATGTTGCCCGAAGCGCAATGGTGGCATGAGCAAATAAAAATATGTTTGTAGCACATGAATTGGGCGGAATAAACACCACCTAGCCTAGCTACTTGCAATCACTTGGCGCGAACCTGCCAACTGGTGGCAAGCGATTTAAGCTTCTTTCACGCTTCGCGATAATTTCTGGTTACCGTACATCAATGAGCAAAGTAGGCGACCTCGAAATTGCTGTTTTGAGAGCAGCTTTCGGTTTCGCGAATGGGTTACTCCTCCTTACTGTGAGGTGCTGACAAAGAAATTGCATTTCGAGGAATAGACTCGATTCGCCCAACCAGGGGGCGCTTCGAAATTGCGACGGTAGCGCCACCGCAGTACAACACATGGTCGTGTCGCGTCGGTCGCGTTCGTAGCATTGCATTGGCGTCGCAGGTGTTTCGAGCGTATGGTGAAGATTTAGAGTAGGATAGAAAGCGTGCGAGAATTATTTCTCATGGTGAGTCAAGAAACGATAGAGAAGCTTCAATGAAACACATCTTCCGCCGAGAAAGCAGTTGATTTCCCGCCAACGAGTCGGGTCCGCCTCGCATGTACTGCCGTGCGGCGTCTACGAGATAACTTTACAGGTGAGCGTCACTTGTCTAAATTTTGCGCTGTAATAACATTGTGCATTCTACTCTTAAAAGAAAGATTACTAATCGCAATGAACTACTGTTCTCGTGAGTCCTGTTAGACGACGTCAGGATGCTATTTTTCGGTCGCTGAACCACCGGCAGACTACGTTCTCGCACTATAGAGGCTACGAGTGGGATAGCTTTTCGGGCTCGTCCACGCCGGAGAAATATTAACATGTCGGGGACCGTGCGGGCATAGGGTGATAATTCCGGTAAGAGATAAGTCCCCCGCGTACAGTTGAGACTACAGGTCCTCGCTGGGCTGGAGTCGCGGACCGGTGCGAGCATTACGCCGACGATATTAATTGTATTACTATTTCTGAACACGCTTCCTGCATCAGCCTGCCTCAGTAGTAGTGAACTAAAACGGCAGGGCACGACCTGAACAAAGGCCTCGTAGATTTATTAACACGTATTTTTGTTCCACTTCACTGAGGCAGAAGGTTGCTGTTACTGGGACCTGCTCCTGCTGATTAATGGTACTTTTTCTGCGAGTTTGAACAATAATGTGCCGCGAGATACTGTCAGAAAGAGGGGAAAAGAGTTGAAAAGGAGAAGTGGCTAGCCTAGACTAAACCTCCCGCATAAATGTCTCATATGCAGATGACTACACATAATTTTAGTCGGATTTTCATGACAATGTTCAGTTGGATAGATTTATGAAAACTTAATTTCTCTTTCAGGTTCAAGATGTCCAATCCACATGCAAGATTTTCAAATATTTGGTGGGGGCTTAATTCATACATTCCTGTGTGGGACATTTTAGGAGGAAAATGTTGTGTAGAAGAGAAAACACCAGTGACACATGTTAGGTTGCCATTATTAGAACAATTTTTATTTTCTGGAAAAATAATCCATGCTTGTAAGTGTTTCATTGCTGCTTCACTGAATAAAGTTTGTTTCGTTGCATGTTTTCAAGCGTTTCCAGGAATGTACCGTATTTTCCGGGCTATACTTTTAAAAGTTGAAATTTTAGGCTGTGCAGAGTATGCAGGATTTCTGTTTTAGATGCGGAGCATCTCTTGCTCGGGTCTATGTCCCGCGGTGTCGGCGTCGGCGTCGGCGTCGGCGTCGTAGTCCGCACTCACACTACGCATGCGCAACTCTCCTCCTTCCCTCTCTCCAACAGCTGCGCGTTACTCTCTCCGCTCTCTCTCTCTACCAGCTGCGTGCACTTCGCGTGCGTTCGCTTCTACTCACACCGCGCGCGCATGCGCAACTCTCCTCCTCTAGTCTCCTCTCCTTCAAGTGTGAATATAAGCAGCGGTAGCGCGGTGCGCGCGCTCGGGGAGGAAGTGGCCGAGTGGGCTAACGCGTCTCAGCTCGGAGCGTGGAGCGAAAGCTTGCGCTGGGAACCTCCTGGGTTCGATTCCCCACCGCCGCCGCCCGTTTCGATCTGGATGAGTTTCGTACCGGCACGTGTTCGTGTGATCACTACTGCGTGATGCACGTTAAAAAATTACACCATCTTCCCGAGGGGTACCATAGGGTGATGCGGAGCATCGCGGAGTTTCCAACAACGTTCACGCGATGTGTGGTAACCAACGCAAGTTAACAACGTAATAACACGCAAGTTAACAACGTTACTAACACCGTTAATAACGATCCGCGATGCTCCGCATCACCCCATGGTTCCCCTCGGGAAGATGGTGTAATTTTTTTCAATATCATTGATTGTGACGAGACGAGACGAATTTTGTGAATGAAAGAGTATGTTAATGATGATTTATTATATTATAGGCTTTTTTGTGAGCTGAGAAACCGGACATTTCTCAATGTGTGCCGTCTATGAGAAGATATTTGTGACGACAAAGCACCAGGTGCAGACTATGCACCGTGTGTGTAGAATCTAAGCAAACTCTTTTATTTTTTACCCCAAATTTGCGCTCGAGGACTATAGTGTGGAAAATATGGTACAGCAGCATAATGCAACGCTTTCAGAAATGCTTTGTTGACAGTGAAAAATATTTTTATTGAGTTTTATCACAACCACGAGTAGGTAAACACACAACCTTGTGACAACATAAAAATTCTTCGCATGCTCTTAACATGGTGACATTGGCGCTGACTCGAAGTATGGCCGGCAGTACACTTGCAGATGATGTACACATCTCGAGAAGCAAGGACTGTCAAAGAAATTGTAGGACCGAAAACCCAGACTATTTGAGGGATACAGCAGATTAGCTGTTGATGATATCTCCAAATCACACGAAAGATGTCTCCCAGTTCGTGAGAAAGCAGTCATCACCTAGGCTTATCTATCTTTTGCGAAGCTATACTGAATCTTGGGGTACAGACTAAACCAAAACATGTAACTCGAAGACCGAAGAGACTACAGAGGTTGCCAATCAACTTACGATACTTTTAACGGGCTAAGAACCGGGCACATATAAAGAATGCAAAATAGACGAGGGAAGGTCACCTGTATCTTCGAGCGAGGGAGTGAAAATTAATTTAAATTAACTAAGAATCTTTCACGAGTAATTACAGGGTTGGTAGGTTCCCTGCAATTAGTCCTTATTCAACACCTCAGCTGGCATCTCGTCTAGTAACTTGTTGTAGGATGAGCCTCAGTGTCGTCCTTGCAGGTGTTCACGAAGTGCACGCTACAGATCCTCGTTGACGTTGGCGGAATCAAAACTGAACCGCCCCCACTGAAAAATAAATCAATAATATAAGATCTCTGGTGTGATCAGCAGAAAGTCGACACGAAATAATAAAAATACCATTATTGTCCCTAACAAGTAAAAAGCATAATCAGGCTTTCTTTATTTTAAAAGGGGGGGGGGGCTGGTTGAGGCGGTTTGGATTGCATTCCTCGTGTGTGTTGTTTGGGAGGGGGGATGCATGGGTATATTATAGGGTCGTACATGATGGCTATAAACAGCTAAAAAACGGGAACAGCGATTGACAAACACACACGGCAGGACAAAGCTGTACTCGCAACCCCAAAAGCCCCTCCCCTATCTAGAAGTCTACTGACAAGGTAAGAACGGCAGGGCGTCTCTTCTGAACGACCAACCTCCAGCACGTCTTCGTAGCCCTTCTCTGCGATTTGGCTGCACGTTCACGCTCGAGGCTCACGAGATGGAACCCCTATCGAAGGTTGGAAGCTAGTGCTGGAGGTGGGAGTAACTGAAGCCACTCCCTGCCGTTCTCACCCTGCCAGTGATTATAATTGAAATATTGCTCCCAAAGGAATCTAACATCGGAATTGAGGCCCCGTCAAACACCTCAACGGAATGGTCAGACGCGGTCGAAAATCAAATATTCCGTCACGCAGGCACTGCCAACTGACTTTCCCGCGTTCGGTAGTCATGCTGTTATTGTTCGGACACCAATTCCATTTCGTTTTTCTGGCGTATTTAGCAGAACTGATCTTCCAACGAACGAGAAACTTACTTTTGTTGGAGCACTACCGTGGTTCGGGCTTGGCGCCGTTTGAGTCTCGTACGGCTTTTCAGGGAAGCGGTAGAATTTTAAGGACTGACTACAACAATATCGGAGGTTGTTACTGCGATCAACAACAAGATATTTGTGCTAGCCGGGCTTTCATATCTTTTTTACCGCGATTATTACTATTGACTAGCGTACCCGACCGTCTACGGCGGAGAAGCGAGGCGAAAAACAACGAGCCACTCGGATTGGAGCGTCCCGCCAGGGGCTGGAAAGGCGCTGTAGTCAGCGGCGAAACTTGAGCGCTTCGGTCCTATAGCAAAAGTAAGACAGTGCGCAAAGTAACTGGGTATCGGTTGTCTCCGTTTAACATCGCAGCAATGACGACGGATATAGTGATTGAGTGCTTTCGAAACGCAGGTGTCTTTACCTGTTTTACTGGCTTCTTTACTGGCTTCGGATATAAATGCAGTTCGCGGAAAGATCGTGTTACGCTTTTATTTGGTGTCTCCTCTGCCCCGTGCAATACACGTTGCGTCCGAGTTAAGCCTTATTGAGCTTGATTTGCTCTATTTGAGAATAAGATGCAGACGATGGGGGAACTTTGCTCCCTGCTTTCAGGGACGACAATGTGTCCCTTTTTCAAATCAAATCAAATCAGTTTATTTTCACCTTGTACAAAGAAGATGAAGGAGCTGTGTAAAAAGCTACAGCATTGCAGCTTTGACGAGTCCACAGACTCGTCAAGGAACAAGAGCGTTTCTACCTTTAGGGACGATAATATAGACCCTTGTTTTCTAAGAGCGTAGTATCGTGGGCCTCTGCGACCTCCAGAAATCGTTATAAAGGCAGCTTCGAGCCCTTAGCCCTTATCATCCTACAATATTTGCATGGGTACCTCTCACCCCGCGTTTCGAAGCAGTAAGCGCGTCGTTAACCCTGACCGTCCAAGGCGATGCCGCAGGCTTCATTGCCATCTTGAGCTCAGTTAGCGTCCGTTTGGTTAACTGAGGTAGGCGAGCCCAGTTGGATTCATCAAAATAATAAGTTGGGCTAGTTGGTTTCCCATCTGAACGGAATGCCTGAGACAAAGACAAGAGGAAGAAGAGACAAAACGTTGGCGTACTCGCAACGGAAAGTTTAATTTGAAAAACACACACTTATATACGGTTCGTAACACACAACGTCATTACCTTAGCCCCCACTCTTTTTGCAAAATACAAATTCCTTATCAAGAAGGCCCAAGGATGGCTCGCTGACACACTTGCTTGTGCCTCTTGTTTTTATTTCAAAGGCTTCGTGTATCTCTCTTGTTGTTTTATTCCTGTGCCTTCCGATGATCTTAATCTCCGAAAAAAAATGGATTGCACTCGCATCTATTGCAATGCACTGCCAAGTGGTCTGAGGCAGTGGCGCTGCACAAGGGGGGGCGGCGGGGCGGTCCGCCCCGGGTGCAGGGCTCAGGGGGGTGTCAAGGCGGGCCACGAGAGCGGGGGGGGGGGTTCGCGGCGGGCCACGGGAGAGCGGGTGGGGGGGGGGGGGGGACGTCGGTCGCGGCGGGCCACGCGAGAGCGGGGGGGGGGGGGGTCAGGTCGCGCCACCGCCCCGGTTCCGCTGACCCCTCGTGACGCCACTGGTCTGAGGGTGACCGTTTAGTGACAGCATTAAACTTTCAGTTGTCGAGTACGCCAACGTGTTGTCTCTTCTTCATCTTTCCTTGTTTTTTAGGCGTTCAGTTCAGTCAGCTGGGTTCAACTGTCGTTAACTGCTCAACGCTAGTGGTGCTGCGGTGTACTCAGGTTCTATTCGCGACTAAGTCAAGTGTCGTCGGCCGAGTGACGGTTGTGAACGCTCGTGCTAACAGGGGTAAAGGCGCAGCACTGAGGCGAAAGCGATTTTCTTTTCGAGACAACGAGTGCAGAGAGGGCATCGGTACCTTGCTCAAGGGCCCCTGGTGGCTCGGATTCATGAAGTTCTACGCAGGCATCTGGAGGATCTACACCAGGCCGAACATCAGTGAATCAGCTACCTCCACACATTTGCTGAAATACATACGTTTGATTGCGATCTGGCCACAATGCATGCTTTCGTTTTGTTGTTGAAAAGTGTTACAATGCGCGGAATTCAAAGCTTGACACCACGTGATGGATATGCTGCCAAAAAGCGAGAAATTTTGACTGGCGGCCTTTTCTGCTTTCGGCGTTAGAACAGTAAAAGCTGACGGCGCACGGAAAGCGAACGTGCCATGGGGCAAAGTTCGCCGGTTGTTTGTTGGATAGCCATTCCGTGCAGACACGTAACTAATAGGTTACGAGTAACAGAATGACTTGTAATCCGGTACTT
Source organism: Ixodes ricinus (assembly GCA_037355805.1). NCBI lineage: Eukaryota > Metazoa > Arthropoda > Arachnida > Ixodida > Ixodidae > Ixodes > Ixodes ricinus. The sequence continues at coordinate 49,690 of JAZHYW010005989.1, read as the reverse complement.
TTCTTGTAATTTAATAATTAATAGCTTATTTTTCTGAAAATCTAATTTGTAAAATAATGTCAATACTTTCTAAGTAACGTATTACTGACAATTACTCGCCACGTTTGTACTATCCGAAAAGGTAAAAAAATATATAGAAGAAGGGCGATAAAAACAAAAGACAAAAACAATTGTGTTTTTTTGTTCTTGTTAATGATTGCTTATTGATGGTTCCGTGTAAGAACACCCAACCCGTCAACACACAAAGTACGCCGTGGGGCCTGTCCCCTATACACTCCTGAGCGTTGTTAATCGCTACATTCTACAGGCAAACCAGCTATCCTCTTTGTGCCACGGGATTTTTTATTAGCGGGCTCGTGTGAGCAGAGCATGCTTCGGCGATGTGACACCGGCAGCTCATTTATTGTAACAGAAAACGTGTATTATCAACTCTGCTGTCATTTTAAACGGAGATCGGCCGCAAACCCTCGTCGCTTTCGACGGCAGGCAATGAGCGGGAGGAAGTTCCAGTTGAGACTGGCTGGGGTTATCGTTAGCGGACTCTGCATGCGGGAAGTGAGACCAAAATTTTAGGGCACGGCAAGAGGATCTGACTTTTCCGGTGATGAACAGTGGCTGACATGAACACTAGATATTTTTAGTACACTTGCAGCACGGCAAAGAGACTGGAGTTGAGACAGGCGAGAACGGCTGTAAGTTCCTGGAGAGACGTGGACGCGTGTTGACCACTGAGATTGATACTTTATCAATTTTTAAGAGCATAATCAGTTCAACTGTGAATTTGTACGTTAATGTTTTAATTTTGATGACGAACAAGTAAGATAAAGTGGGTATTCGGTCGGGTAGCAGCCTTCACCAAGCAGCAATCTTGAAACGTATCCAAACGCTAGTAAGCATTTTGTTATCATTACTAGGCAGTTCGTTTTAATGAGCGAAAAATTGTCGTTGTAGCAACATGCAGCAACCAGTGCGAGCATTGGGAAGCAATGTTAGTGCAGTTCGTCGAGCTGAACTACGATTATTTTGAATGGTTTGTAAAGCCTCCACCAGCGTTATTATGGGTAATGCCTAAATGTATTTGTCACATGCACATGAGATCCAGCTCCTGTATCAGTCGAACAGTGTAGGACCCATTTATATCTCGAATGCCAGTTTGTCATTTATTACTTTCATAAATTCAAACTTTTAATGTTTTGGAGAAAACAAATTTGACAACATCGTATTGAGTGCATCGTACTCCTGTTTCTGTTAGATGAGGCACATAAATCAGCGCCGAAAACACACATTCACACATTTTGTGAGCCTGCTGTAGAATAACGAAAAAGTAATAAAGTCAAGTAAAGAAGTAATTATTCGATTACTTTTACAGCGAATAAATTTGTAAGGGCCATAGCTACGTTTTAGGTCAAATAATTGTGATTGTAATAAATTATTTTTGGAGAAACGGGCAAAAGTCTAGTTACGTGAAACTCTTTAGAGATATGTACACGCATAGACGGCTGCACTATTTCATACAAATTTTGCGTTAGTTTTGCTTTGTTAATGCTAGCGATCGAAGAAACGACAGAATTCGGGCCTCCGGTGTCAACATTTCTTTATCCTTGATTTATTTGTTTAGGCATCTCGATTTCTAATAATTATAATTTATATTATTTTTACTATAATCAAGACATACACCTTTTTCGCACTCCTTTTTAAAAAAAGAACTGATTCCTAGATGTTGGGGTTGATTTGCGTTGCACCATACCCGACCCGGAGGAATGACACAGAGCCTTGGGGTTTAACAATAACGTTTAATTGAACATAAACGAGATACAATAGCATTGACCATAACATAGTTGTAGTGTTGAATGGATGTCCGTGTAAGTTATGAATGTAGTGGTATCAGCATGCTAAATGCTTGTTGGATAGTTGCACTGTGGGATGCAAGTAAATATTCCAGTGTCCAGCAGTCGTAAAGAACTGCCTATTTCTTTTTGAATGTAGATAGATTACCTGTTGTCGTTGATATTGTAGGAATGTCTTCATGTCCCACGAATCCTGCAACACCATGGCACGTGTTTACCTTCCTTGTCTGTCGTGATTTCGAACTCCAGTCAGATCACTGTGCCCAATTTCTACAGCAACAAATATAATATATTCTGAAATGATAATAACAAGTGCTGGCTGCAAGAGTGAACAGAGTGGACAAAGTATTGCAGAACATATATACAAAAGCGTGTAGTGGTACTATTTAGAAATCAAACAAAAATGACAGAATCATATGATATTAGTTTAAAAGCGAACATAGCTTAAAATATGAACGAAAGAGTATTAAACCCAAACAGAAGGTACAGTGAACCCTCTGTAATAAGAAAAATACGAAGACACAAAAATATGTTTTGTGCCATAGGTATTCAATACGTTACCCAAAAAAATATCATTACGATAAAATCCCCTAGAATCTTCGAAATGTCGACAAAAACCAGATAATCGAAGAAAAAGGAAATAGTTAAGAAAAGTATTACTACAGAGAACAAGTCACCTTAAGGGAACTTTGCCAAGTTGTATTTTTTTCAAAGACAGTTTCAATACAAGCCGATATGGTTCCAACAAATATTTTGTATGGAGAGGCATAGGTATAGGAATACTATTTAGAAGTAAATGCGAAAATGCGCCGAAGTCGTGTTCGTGCTAACAGTGTCGCGATGTGTACATTGAAAAAAAAGAGAGTTGTTGTCCAATACGTATATCCTAGTTTGTAAATTTAAATCCCCTCAAAAAAAAAAGGCAAAAAAGCAAAAAAAACCGGTAAGCTTTACGTTTTTTCCCAGGCCATCCACAATTTGAGAAAATTTCACATCTCTAGGTATAGGGTAATACTGGTTTTCATGCTTTGGTCGTTGCGAATAAACATATTACTAAAATAGTGCGTTTTCTTTGACTTGATTAATCTTGTTGAACATTCCGAAACGTGTTTCCCTTCCATTACTCTTTTTTCTGTGCCCCTACTGCTGTGTCCCACGCACAAGGCTTCTTGGCATATGCGGCCATTAAGCTTGTAAAATGTAAAAGAAACGTAATTCATTGCAATGTATAGCAGTTCTTGGGCTCAAAAAGTCCGCAGACACTCTAGTTGGTCTTGGCTGAGATCTTTGATTGGACACAGTTAAGCAAACTGCGAATGTAATAGTCGTTAATGTGTCCTTTACATCGGCTGGACTTTCAACATGGGCGATTAACATGGCGCCTTTCTGGTACGTTTTCTGTCATCCGAATTATAGAGCCCACCCAAGCGACTATTTCACCACCTGGGTGGCGTAATTTTTCTGCGAAGTCGTTTTGATGCGAAAATTTTAACTGTCCCACGGAGCGCAGCCGGCGTTGCCTGTAGCCACAGTAAACAGCAACTAGTCTCATTGGCTGAGTGTAACGGCACCTAAATTCCCATTGGCTGAGTGTAATGGCACCTAAATGCAAGTCCTCAAGCACGCGCGTTCAGAAATAAAAACACAAAGAAAAACACCTCAACGGAGATGCTTCGTCACTGGAGACGACGGGGTGCACTGAAAATGAAAGCGGACGCGCCTCAGAAATAAAACACAAAGAAAAGCTCAGCAGAGCAGATGCATCATCACGGAAGGCGTGGGGCCAGCGAGGTTCGTGCGCCTGCGCAATGAGCGGGGGGGGGGGAAGGGGGCGTGGATGCCTCCACTGGAGCGCCGTGTGCGATAGGAAGACGTGGCGCTGCTTGTAGGAATGCTCTCCGTGTAGGAATACTTGCGCACTCCTACACGTGATCAGTCTTAACTGTCTCTGCCAAAGTTTTTAGAGATGGTACTTCTAATTATTTTTTACCTCCCTGAGTCTTTCCGACACCCTTTTTTAATAAAACTGTTGTTATCACAATCGCAAGCCTTTGTCTTGCTTTTTCGAAACAAACGTTTAGCTTGTTCTTAAGTTAGGGTTTTATAAGAAAATAATAGGCCTATTAAATGAATAACTACTATACAGTATTAATGTGTTTATTAAATTAGTAATGTGCTTGGTCCCAAAATAGCTATCAAAATTTTTTCAAAACATTCTTTCTGATAACATCGGGTGTTGCCTCGGGTAAAAAGGTCTACGTGAAAGGTTTTGAAGCGCTACAACTTTACGGAGACGAACTGATTAGGGTTGGACAGCTGATTAGTTAACATTCCGATTAATAGGTTTTTGCCTAGTTGCAATTCATTTCTTTAATTGGTTCAGTTTTGTGTTAAACATTTTTCGGAGAAAGTAAAAGGATTGGCGCACGTATGCATTTAAGGAGGCACCACTGATGGTTCTACCGCTAAACCACTCTAGTCTTGAATATGAGTGTAATCCAGAGTGATTATTAGGTTTAGGAAATAGTGTAAACTTTTTTAATTTTTAGTACGGTTTATCAGTGTTTTTCGTGGACAGTACAGCGTCATGTTTTAAATGAGGCTGCACATTCCACCATGGATGAGGTATCAAGCAATATGATGAAAATAGAAATGTTTAGTTTTGGCACTCATTATTTGTTTTGAATCAAGGTCAGCACGACCAATTAAGTTATAAAAAGGAAGAAAGTAGTCGGATTAGAAGTCTTGAAAGGACAGCTATCTCTGAATATGATAGAACATCCTTTAATATAATGAAAGCATGCTTATTAGAGAGACAATTCTTGAATTTGTTAAAAAGGTATCTTTAATTACCCATGAATTTAATTAACGTTTTCGCTTTGAGACATGTCATGGAGCAACGCAATTGTTTTTATTTGACATGCGAGATCACTTATTTTCCGTGGAATTTTGGAGATTTGTAGAAAATAAATAGTAATATAGATGTGCTGTAACTTAAATGTGTTACGATATAAAAAAACACAAATATAGCGTAAAAGAGTCAACAAAAGGTAAAATATATAGCCTCCCGCAGCTTATACTTTAAACCTTAAAATTGTTAAAATTTCCTGGTAAAGGAAGATAAACCACTCCCTAAGTGAGGGTGTAGCTAAGCACACTTTAACAAAAAAAAAAAAAAAAAGATTCCTGCCTAATGGCCCAAGATGATAAATCGATTGTATTCTAAAACGTACTAAAGTTTTTTTGATTGTCCTATTTTTATCGCGCAAGCCTAGCCTAAGTTAACTAATTGTCCTAGAAGAAAAAATACAAAAATGCGAGGTCTTCTTTGTACAAATAAAGCGACCAAACATCGAGACAGGCCCCGTGTTTTAATATTTGTTACAGAAGGTGTGTTGTGATATTTGGTACCGTTTTATATGGGTAAAATTGACAGACATGATTGTCATTCACTATTTTCTGTAATGTTCAGGGCCTGTACAATGAGCCCCTTTTAAAATAAACTTGAGATGGTAAAAAATAAATTACGGAAAACAAAACCCTCGTTTATACACAACTTGTTTTGATTCACACAGTCGCAGTTGATGTATTTGAAACACTATATGTTATTATTGGATTTTATTATTTTTTTGGTCCGAGGTTTTTTTTTGTGATTTTACTTCTCCAGTTTAGCTGTTACCTATTTAGCATAGATTGACCCTTCCCCCTTTCAGGAGGTATGTGCGGTACCCCTTCGCTAAGAGTGCCAGATGTTGCTGAAAGATACAGATAGAGGGGGCCCGTATTTTGAGGTCTATGAGAAAACTGATACCGAGTTTTAATACTACTACTCCTACTACTACCACTACTACTACTACCACTGCCACTACTACGACTACTACTACTACTAATAATAATAATGTATTTTCCAATTACATTAAATTCCTGATGGAAGGAGGCCGAGAAAGAAAACTGCATGAATGCAGCTTCCAGGGTTCTCCGCCCCCCTCCTACAGTCAGCAGCAGTAGAAGCAATTGCAAATAACACAAAATAAACAAAACTTATTGGTAAACGCAAACAACGAAGTGAATCAGGCCAACAATTCAAAATATAACATTGCAGCGTGGCACAAATTGAACTCTAAAAATTCGATAATATAAAAGTATAATTATAGCAACTAAAATACATTTATTCAGAAACATAAAAGCATGATTCAGCACTGATAATAAATTTTACTTAGCTTATTTTGAACAGACATACAATATCTAAACACTCACCAGGTCATTTACTAAAACTTTAATTGTTCATGGTCATGGCATGACACTCTTAAAAAGGATCGACCTTCTTACGGTGTGGATGTTAAAAATTGCTTATTTTAAGTATCCAGAGAATTAAGTAGGTTAGGAAGTACATACGATAACAACTTCTCTGCAGATATGATAGTCTGACAATGTGACATACATTACTCATGACATTTGACTTATAACTTAGGAATGAACGGTACTTATATGAATTGTACACACAAAATAGATTTCAACCTTCAAAAAGAGGTCTGCTAGGGAAATCATATGAAATATTCTTTATAATTTTTAATATATTTTTTGAAGCACAAGTATCTCATTTAGATTTGCATTAGTAGTATTTCCCAAGACAAGAAGGCAATAAAGCGCATGTGAAATAAATATTGAGCTATAGATACGTATTTTAACACTCCCTGGGAGAATAGAGCGATGACGAAATAATATGCCAACAACTTGTGAAAAATTTACCAGAATATTATCTAGATGGTCATACCAAGTAATACGTTTCGTACATATAACACCAAGTGTCTTAAGGTTAGTCCAAACCCTCTATATTTGTTGAACCCAACACAATATCTCTGGGAAAGCAGCATTTTCAATTTTTGCTTGAAACAAAACAGCCTTGGTTTTGTTCATAACTATTTTTAACGGGTTATATAGGCTCCAGCTACCCTGCTCCGGGAAAGGTTACTCAGCCTTATTTACCAGTTCAAGAGCGCAGTCCCCTGCGAAAAATAAACTCGTGTTGTCGTCATAAATGATACGTTTTATATTTTTATTTACGTTTACAATGTCTTTAATGTATTGATTAAACAATAAAGGGCATATAATGCTGTCTTATGGAACCCCGGATGCGATTGGTTTAATGCCTGAAGAGTAACCGTTAATATTAACGTACTTTTTACGATGGGCAAGGTAAGACAAAGAAACCCATATTTGTCTATTTGTTTTTTATCAGTAGGCGATTATTTAAGTAATCAAAGGCTTTGGTGTAATCAATAAAGATGCCAAGTGTCATTTGTTATCGTCAAAATATACCAATGTAATATTTTGCTCTAGGAGAGCGAGTTGGGGTAGATCAACCCTTAAAAAATCCATACTGCGACGATGTTATTATGTCATTTTTGTCTGCAAATTTCGTCACTCGTGAAAAAAAAAAGCCCCAAGAAAACATTAATAGGACATATGCCGATAATAAAAATTATAGGCATATAACTTCCGAATGCCATACTTATCGTCATTTTTATAAAGGACAGTTACCCTTGAAACCTGCATTTCGTTAGGGAAGTCCTCGGGCTGCACACGCAAATTAAAGATTTACGTCAAACAGGGAGGTATGAGATCTAAAACATATCTTATCGGGCTTTTTGTGATGTCGTCAACTTGCAATATTCTTTAGAATATTGGAATATTCTTTAGTGATAAGAACGTTAGCGTCCACTCCGTATACACTACTGGTTAAGGGAACAGGGTAGGCCCTATTCGTCCCATGTGTTTCAACCTATGTATGAGACCCTTTTTCTCAGGATCTGCTAGGGTTAGAAGATTCATGTTGGTATCATTGTATTCAGCTTTCTGTGTTCTCTTTACTGAACTAGAATTATTGTTATATATAATTTAGTTATTTTTTGCTTTTGTTTTTACTGGACCCTCCCAATTTTAATGCCAAAATGGACAATAAACAGCTTGTCAAACAAAAGTGCCTTGATTAATTTCCATAATTCTAGTTCAGTAGACTCTCCCTTGTGTTGTCTTGGTTGTGGGAAAAAAGAATGCTTCTAGTTTTTATGGTTTCAGAGAAAAAGGGTCAAACGTCGCAAAAAAATGATGTTTTGAGATAATTGACTTTGAAGTAAAAAAATGTGCTTTATAACAAACTTGCACTCTAGAAATTCATGCTGATGTATCAGTTCGGTAGCCACCAGCCAGGTTGTCACCTCCATAATGAATATTTAGTTTCTTTGTTTGCTGCCTTGCTTTGTGGGCCTCTTTTGTGACGAGTTGTGTAGCCCTGTCTGCAAAGTAAAGTCGTCGCCGGTCAGCGTCCCGCAACCACTGCACCGTGAATCAACCTGGTGAAACACCAAGTAGAGGCCCGAAGTTATCCGTTTTGATGTCTCTCTAATCGGTGTGTCCAACAGCACTTTTCACAGTTCAGAAAGTAGGTGCAGATGACGCCAGCTCTTTGTGCTGCTTTTTCAACCAGCTGCAAGTCTCCACCGCACAGCTTACACGCCCAGCTTTCGCGACGGTACAGGACAGAAGGTCGATGTCAATTAGTTCATAGCTGCAGTCACTAACACTTGCCTTGAGCTTTTCAAAGCGTGCTGCCGAGTGCGACAGCTTCGAAGAAGACGCACACGTGGTAGCCGCTGCGTCAGGCATCAGAATGCGTTGCGGGGACTTGGTGGCATGAGAAATTGACCTATGCCGACTACCCTGTACGCGACGCTTTTGAAAAACTTCTTTGTCTTCGTCATTTGATTAACATTCAAAATCTAGTCTTAAAGTAAACAATAAATTACCTTGCCCGTGGAAGCACGCCGAAGCAGAAGAAAAAGAATGCGTGTCGCGAGTGATACCGGCAGTGTCTGAGGATTTATGGGGCTAAAAACGTAAAAGCTAGACAGCTTTTTGCTGTTGCTGGATGAGCAATAAACATTCCGCTAAACCTAGAGAAAACCTGCGTTTTTTTACTGTTTTTTCTTACAACATAGGACATACAAGAGATCATGCATAGGTATAAAAGAGTCGTGATCGGTCACCACCTAGGGTTCGGAAAAAGTCATTTTTCCTGTAAATAAATCGCGCACGCTCAAATGACACAGTCAGCATTGTTCAGGGAAGACTGGGAAATCCAAATCTCTAAAAAACAAAAAATCAATTTTTTTCAATATTTTGCCCTACCCTGTTCCCTTAAAGAAAGATGGACTGCTCATTCTTGCTTTCTACATAGGAGCAAGCGCTTTCATCAGTTATCTATGTGGCAGAGTTCCAGGCACGTAGCCAGGATTTTGTTTCGGGGGGGGGGGGGCCCATGACAAGATGGTGTATGAGAGGAAGGGGGCAGAGGAGGTCCAAGCAGAACAGAATGAAAATTTCCGGGGGGGGGGGGCGGGCCCGTGCGCCTCCCCTCTGCTACGTGCCTGGCCGGTTCACAAAATGCTCACTTAAGACAGTTGCTAACTGCCGCTCTTTTAGTTCTACATTACCTACGCCGATTTTATCAATTTGTTTCGACGCAACTTTAAAGAGGAAGCGTGCTAGTTTCTTTTTGGATAAGAGGGTCTTGCTTTCTCGTTCGTTTCATACAGTTGTCGCACTTATTAATATTTTTGTTTTGTCGCTTTTTTTCCACCCGCGAGATTCTGTGACAACGGAGAAAGATGGTTGTTGGCGAAGTCCTGGCTACGTCCTTGTATTTAGCGTGTCACATTCTCACTGACGTTGTTGCGTCCACTATACATTAATGGACTTTTAAAACTCTGCGTAGGTTGGGCACCGTTGAACGCGGGTCCTGATCGTATGTCACACAAAATTATTCTATGTGGTGTGTTCCAAGTGTTATTATCTGTGCTTGTTTAGAATACACTGGCAGCGCATAAAGAGAAAGAACGAAAGAAGGGAACCACAATTTGAATGTGCGAGCATGGTGATGTCTCTTCTTTTTGCCCTTCAAATTCATTACCAGCTCGCCCAACAATCAGCAGTATTGTTTGTTTGTCCTTTTTTAATCCACAATCTCGGGCTTGCGTTGTTACGCTTTCGCCAGCTTAACCGCGTACTCAGCATTTTGTATGCAATTCACGCCTTACGTAGAATGTTCTGACATAAACGAGTTTCGAAAATGCACAACGTGCGAAAAAGACGGGAACCTAAAATAAAAATCATTTGACGACAATTCAATGGTTTGAATAAATATCCGATTCCATCCTTTCATCGAGAACGCACTTCACAAAGTGAAAACGTAACTCATGTAGTTTGAGACCGTACAACACCATACAGGAGACAAAATTGTAGCTTCTTATTTTATAGCTTTTTTGAGGGATATCCTTTCTTCGGCAACAAGAGGTCGGACTGACGCTACCACGAAACAGACTGAACGCTTGTTGCAGTCTGCGATAAGACCGTTTTTGCGTTTCAAATATGCCGTTCAAATTCCGCGCCGACGAATTGCATCGCCCGAACTCACCCACTGTTTCACTTCATTGTGGCGAGATGGCAGCACCCGTACCTTCCTCGTAGCCAGGCTTGATGCCCCCATCCTCCCCAGTCCGCCTGGCAACAACAAATTGCACACCGAGGCGCCCCCTGCACGCAAGCGGCCGGAGCTCGGAACGGTGAGAGAAATTCGGTAGATGTTCTTTCCCCTTTTGCTTGTGTTTTTGCTGTCCGGGAGCGCGAAGAGGCAAAATGCTCCTCTCTTTTCTTTCTCTCCCTCGCTCGCCGACGCTGAGAATTGCCGTGGTTCCGAGCTGAGGCAGACAACTCGTTTTGTGGGGTTTCTCCGTGTGGCTTCGTCCCTTTATTGCTAGTACACCTCCTGTACACCCTGCTCCCATTCGAAAATGTACAAAGCGCAGCAATCCACGCCGTGGACACCAATACCCCGGACGCCATGAATTTCTCAAATTTAGTAGGAGGGGCTTCGTAGGCTTTCGCTGTAAATGTGTTATCTTAAAACACACCCCAACGATCACAAAACCGATAAATGGAGTTAGGATCACAACTACGACATCGTGTTTCGCCGATTGGCAACGACGTCCCATATACTTCATACCTGGAAATTAGGAAAGGGCTGAAGCCTTTTGCTTTAAAAAATGGCGGTACGGAATTGATAACAAAACAACAAAAACGTTTGTCTTCTGACGTAATTTGAAAGGGAAGTCACCATAGACCATAAGAACAATGTGCGTGCGCGCGCATGTCGTGCACACATTGTTTTCAGTAGTTCGCGGGCTTTGCGCTAAACATACCATGCTTTTCACATTTTTGCAACTATAACGCAGATATACAAACTTGGTAAAGGAACTCGCGCCTATATTTTTGTCTCATTAATTTGGCGTGTACAGTTTTTGGTCGGGACAGACCATTTTGTGTCGTTAAGTTGAGGCGTTTTTTTTGCTGGTACAGATATACATGTGTCGTTATGATCGAAAAATTTAAAGCCAAAAGTTAAATAGAAAGTCACTGTTACAAAAATGCCTTTCAAGTACAGGACATATCCCTGCTAGAGGTGTTGCCGCAACAACTTTCATATTAACCATGTTGAATTAACATGAGAAAGGAGGAGGTAGAGAAGAAACATCAAAATGTAGAAGGGACAGAAAAATGGACAGGACGAGTCCTGCTTTTTCTTCCCTTCTACGTTTTGATGTTTGTTCTAGCCCTCAGGCCCAGGTTAATTCAACATGGTTAATATTCACCAGCTCGCCTGCACCTTTACGATATTTTGTAAGCTTCATAGCACTGAATTACCAAATATCCACCCTCATGCCATAGTACGGGACATGTTGGGGCAACACGGTTAGCATACGTGTGTCCCATACACCTCTTTGATGTTACAAGTGTTGTTTGCTGCTAGCTACGGGAATTGTGCCATCATGTTCAAAAATAGCACATATTCTGCTGTACACAATGTCAGCACATGTTCCATTTTCCACATGTGACTGCACTCTACCATTTTGTGCGAGGTGTCCCGCAAAATGCTGTGCTTGTTTTACTGCAAAAATAAACTATGCATTTCCGAACGCTAAGTTTGCATCAGAATTTTGCGCAAGCTGTCTTTGCTGAATGATAGTTTCGGAGTTTGTCGTTGTTTTATTCAAACGTTATAAGTAGGCCGTACACTTTCCGGTGTTTATCTATATAAGAAATCGGCGGAAGTTTTTCGGAGTTTATTTTCAAAATATCAGTACCTTTCTCTGAAATTGCTTCGTGCAGACGCTTAAGACGGCATTTTATGGACAAGAACAAATCGACAATATAAACAAACAATCAAGATGAGAAACGGTTCAAATTTTATTTGCATTTGATACACAATGATCTTCATCTTCGTACTTCATTATTGTAATGTATGCATGCATTCATTCCAGGACTCGTATCTGTCATTGCCGCCCGCTCCTTCCTGTTGGCGACGCTCAATTTCGAGAACACGCGCTCTACATTTGCGCTAGACACGGGAAATCCCAAAATGTCCAAGATGCTTGGAAGAGTACTAGCCAGTCTGGTAAATGCAGCTTTCAAAACAGCACAGGGTCAACAACGGCACTGAAGCCGTACTTGCGTTAATGAGAAACTCAGCCTAAAGCTGTGAGCTAACGTTCGTCATGCACGACAAGCTTGTAGACGCGTTCATAGAAACCAGTCCCTCTGGCAGCTCCACCTTGGCGCAATGATTAACTATCTGCACGCGAAACCCGAACGAGTCATCCGTGAACTGGTTGGTGTATGGATTTAAACGAAGTATAAAAAAACGCTATCACCCCCACCTCTATTGACAGGTTTCGACCTACAAAAAATATGAAATACGCTTCAAATCACCCACCTACAAAGAGGATGGCAACTTTCAACAGTGGCAATTTACTAAAGGGCACAGTCAAGTGAAGTTTTTGGGGACGAACGGGAGGTCAAAGTGGCCAGCACTGAGAGAAAAAATGCAGCTGTCAACTTCTAAGAAGACTTGGGAGACCTGTCGTTAAAAATCAACCCTAAGCAACAGCCGTAAAAAAAAAACGAGTTTGGCAAACAATTACATTAAACTTTTTCGGCTGAAAAAAAAAAAGAACACTAATTGCACGAAAATATTTAAAACCGGTATTTCTCGGTTGTTGCCAATTTCGTATTTTCGATAACGGCGGTTGTTTATAGGTGTTTTTCTGCAAAGCCGGAAAGTACATGGCCATGTTATACGCGACGTTCGTAGATTTTTATATGGGAAATCGGCTGCCCACACATAAATGGAGATGAATGGCATGAGCTTACAGGAACGGGCCTTACTTTCCCACTGGAACGGTCGAATAAGATGGCAAGTTCTGAAACACTGCGATCGGGTCCTAACTGCTAGCAGTACGTTTGAGCAGGGACTGAGAGTTCGGCAATGCAAAGTTTATTTTTCCGGTGATAAAAACCTTGCAAACAGTTTTAGGGGACAAGCTGTGTCCTTGGACAGGTTTTGTAAGTCCAGTTCTGGAAGAATGCACCATTTAGTGAATGTATTTGTATGCTCCTGCTGTGTCACGCATACGCGGCTGGTGAAGCCGAAGTTCCTCATGGTGTGAATTCCGTATCTTTTGTGCAAGGAACTTCGGGGCTGCCTGCAATATGAGCACGCACAAGGGAGAAGATATACTTTCAAATTAATAAAAGATCAAGAAATATTAAATGTATATTCTTGGATCCTGATGGGATTGAACCATTGCAGTGAACATAATCTGATGGGAAGCCGCGTGTTTTTTTTTATTTAAGTTTATTTATACTGTTAGCCCGTAGGGAGCTGTTGCAGGAAGAAAAACAGTACACAAAATAGAACACTAGGTAATACATATGAAGGCAGATTTTTGAAGACTACAACTCACGAAAGACAAAAGTACACTATTTTGGTAAATCACACTGAAACACACAACAAAACAACATTTTTAAGTATAATACCTTCTCACAGCTAAAATTTACAAGAGCGTACGCTGCTGAGCGCACAAACACAACAACACAACATTACCTCAATATTTTTAACATTTATTTCCAAAATGAATTGTACAAGCTGACTGGATAGAATGATGTGTTATGAACTTACAACTTGCCCTGGAGAAATAAATTATGAAAAGAATCTGTCATAAAGAATGAACCAACAAAGCCTCAATGATACAATTTCCTTATGGGGATAAGTAATGCTGATAAAAATGAATAGATAAATGCAAAAACTCTAACCTATTGCTGTTCGCAAATTACAACAAAAAAAAGAACACGCCCAAGGCGCTCTTGCACACCTGTCTGGTCACTATGAATAGTATTATTCTCCTTTCCACTTACCTCCTCTCCATCGTTCGCTCTGGCCAAGTGGAAAGAGTGGAGGGCTTTGTGGGAGGAGCCTATCCTGCGTTTCTCATGTTCCAATAAATTATAGTGCTAAACACTTCCGCCACTTCTTGAGCTTCAAAAGTCCTTGACTTTGCTTCAAGAGCTTCAAAAGTCACCAGAGCCACCTTTCGTGCAAACCGCCTGGACTCCTCCTCAGGGTTCATGCCTGCAAGAAATGTTCCGATTAAGATGTGAGTGCGTGTAGTTACAGGAAAACCTATAACCTCTGAATTTGTGCGTAAGGCGCAAGGACGATAATCTCTGGCGACAATTATTCATCGGTTCTTAGGCGTCGACAGTGGGTATGTACCAAGCAGATTCATATCCAATCTGCTGGAACAGTTGAAGTCTAGGAAGCAATCGGCTGGAGGAGTCCTGCTGGCTTCCTAGGTGGTTTCTGGCGTCGCTGGTACCCATGGCACAATCGTGTGTGCAGATGGACGGACTCCGGAAGCTTGGGCCAGTAGTACTTCTCACGAACTCTGGCGAGTGTCCAACTATGGTTAAGGTGTGTAGCCGTCGGGACATCGTAACAAGCTTGGGAGATATCCTCTCGAAGGCCGATGGGGATTGCCAGCAGCCACGCCGAGTTATTGTCCTCGAAGTTCCTTTTGTAGAGTACACCTTGCAAATGGCGAAAGTTGGCAGGGCTCGCGAGAAGACACACGGAACTGTACTCCCTCGTCCTCCATGGTGTTCGATCAGTGCATGTAGCTCAGGATCGTCTCGCTGAAGATTCACCATTTCATTGACGGTAACTGCAAAGAAAAAACGATCGTCGTCATCGTTGCCGGTGCTGGGTAAAGCAGAATCGGCGGGTACCTTTGAGAGACAGTCGGCGTCGTTGTGCTTGCGGCCAGGCTCGTAGGCCATGGTCATATCGAATTCCTGCAGTCGTTAACTCCTCCGAGCAAGACGGCTTGATGGGTCCTACTAGGTTGAACAGCCAGCAGAGTGCCTAGTTGTCTGTGATCACTCAAAACTAGCTCCCGTACGAGTACGGGCGGAACTTCGTGATTGCCCAGACGACAGCGAGACACTCGTTCTCGGTCGTTGAGCCATTCATTTCCGCCTTTGACTGAGTCTGACCGGTGTAAGCGATTTCTCGTTCCCTACCCTCTTGTCGGTGAACCAGCACTCCTCCGAGGCTCCTATTGCTGGGGTCCATGCAGATACGTGTCTCTGCGGACTGGTCGAAGTGGTGGAGGATCTCTGGCGACTGAAGCCTTTGGCTTGAGTTCGTCGTATGTGTGCCTGCCCTGGTCTTCTCCCAATTCAAACTTCAAGGCGTCCTTCGTGAGATGCATAAGCGGCCCTGAAAACTTTGCAAAACTCTTGCACGATAATTAAGTCTAGATAATAGGAACACAACCCAATAAAGCTTAGGAGGGCTTTCTTGTATGATGGAATAGAAAATTCGTCTACGGCGGCTATCTTTTGCATGGTCGAGAGTGGACACCTTCGTTGCACACATCGCGAGCGAGAAAACCTCAGTTCACCACAGGCAAACCGACATTTCGCCACTTTAGCGTCAGTCCTGCAGCCTTGATCGCTTGTAAATCGACCCGAAGTCGTTGAAGTGTTCATTGAAGTCACTTTAAAACACCCCACCGCCGTCGAGGTAGACGAGGCAGCTTTGCTATATTGAACCTTCTAGCACTGTGTCTATCACAGGCCGGGAATGTCGCATGCGCTGTGCCAAGTCCGAAAGTATACACTTTAAACTCGTGCAGTCCATCAGTCGTGACGACCGGTGCCTTCTCGGAGTCCCGTTCATAGACTTTGATCTGCCAGTGGGCATTCTTAAAATCCATCAACGAAAGGTATTGGGTGTGGCGCAACAAGTCTAGCGTGTCGTCAATCCGGACGAGTGGGTAGGCGTCTTCTCTTCGTTACGGCGTTCAGCCGCCGATAGTCCACGAAAATCTCAGGGATGCGTCCTAGCTTCTTCACTAGCATAACCAGGGAACTCCGCAGAGTGCTTGAAGGCTGGATTACGTGGTCGTTGAGCATTTCTTGCGCTTGCTCTTGAATGACGTGTCCCTCTTTTAAGGAGACACAGTACGGCAACTGGTGGACTGGCTGGGCGCCGGCGTTGGTAACAATGCGATGCTTCGCGATCGCTGTTTGGCGCACCTTTGACGACTTGGCGAAACAGTCGCTTAACTCGGCAATAAAATTGGTCATCTGTCGATGTTTGCGAGCTGAGAGCCTAGGGTCGAGGTCGAGCTTCAAGAGGCGGACTATACTTTGCGGCGATGGAGACACGTCTTCAGAGATTGCGGTGATTGCTGCTGTGACACGGAGTTCCTTGACGTGGCCCAACGCAGTACCTTTGGTAAGGTGATGTGCCTCCTGTCGAAGAGTTTGTTACGAGCAGCACAGCGCGTGCTCTTGAAGTTCTGTTATCTCTTTCACGACGCCGATTCCCTCCCTAGGAGCAGCTGAACGCTTCCCTCAAGCAGAGATTCACCGCAGAAGCTGCGCCTGTTCTGACAGAAACAAGATCACTCGACCACGGTGGCAAGTTCACACGGTCGGAGAGGACAATGACAGCGGCTGACGTTGTTTTAGGATCATTCAGCGTAAAAAGAGGTTTCCGGAGCGTCAATTTGTTTGCTACTAGGTTGATGACGGCACCGTATACAGAGAGAATGTCCACCCCGAGAATTACGTTCCTTTCACAGTCATTGAGGGCAAAGCATTTCACTGGCCGACGTCTCACCGTGAATCTCGACGCGAGGTGTGAACCTTTATACTGGCGAGATTAGGTGTGCTCCGGCGGTGCGAATTTGTGGACAATCCCACGGCGTCATCACTTTTAAAGGAGGACAAAAGAGCATCCCACTCCAGAACGGAAGCGACTGCTCCGGTGTAAATCAACGCCGTCGCGTTGTGTCCGTCGATGACTGCGTTCAAGTCTTTTGACACCATCACGGGAGCGTCGTTTCCGATTCGTCTCGTTGGTAGAGTGGGAGCCCTCCGGGCGCTAGTGGAGGATTTTATTGCGTCGCTCACTCTAGGCAATTCCACCTCCAAATATTGTTGCGCTTAGTTTTCCCGGTGAGGGAGAGGAGACACGTTTCCGGACAGGGGCCCCCCTACTGAAAAAAATTATATGAATTTATTTCTGATATGTTTATTGGACACCTTTTTTCATATCAGATCTTATTATTTCATATCAGTTTCATATGCCGCATATCAGTTACATTAGGCTAGGTGGCGCTAGGTACCACCCAATTCTTGTGCTGCAAAAATATATTTTAATTTACTCACGCCACCATCTAGATACATTGCGCATACCACTAGCATCAGCTGAATATATACATTGAGCGCATACACATACACGGCACAACAAACATGAATACAACAGCACACCCAATAACTACTTCTGAGCTCTGCTTTTCCGCCTTTTATGCAGGTCGTTTTGTAAGTACGGAGTTTTTCGGTGACCACCTAAGCAATAAATAATATTCTCAGCATGTTGGATTTTTTTCAGTAATGTCATACCTCTGAGAGTATTTTCAACGGCTCATTGGATGAATCTCTTAAAAAAAGTAACCGCTCATGCCGCAATTTTTGAAAGCCAGTAAATCAAGCCGCTCCACTGCGGCAAGTCGTATACTGAAAAACATTATATGAAATTATTTCTGATATGTTTATTGGACACATTCATATCAGTTAGCGTATGTTGCATATCAGTTCTTATATGCCACATATCAGTTTTTGGGTATTTCATATCAGTTTCATATATCGCATATCAGTTTTTGGGTATTTCACATCAGTTCCATATATCGCATATCAGTTTTTGAATATTTTATATTAGTTTTTTATGCCGCATATCAGTTTTTGGATATTTCATATCAGTTCTTATATAGATTCATATAACTTTTTTTCAGTAGGGCCTAAGCTGGACATTTGGCTGAAAAGCCGGCGAGAAATCTGGAGGCCGCGATTGGCCAACGCCGCACTTGACCTTGGCGCCGGCCAATCATAGCCGCCGAATTTCTCGCCGACTTTTTCGCCAAGTGTCCAGATTAGGGCCCAGGACGTACAAAGAGGCGATGCAGGGCGTCGCGGAGAAGGCGAGCGATTTCCTCGGGGTGAAGCGGGCGCAGTAGACGGTGGACAGCAAAGATACTTGTCGATTTCTCGTGTGTGCTCACCGTACCGAAACTTCGGGTCGTTCCGGTGGAACCCACGCAGCCTAAGTTGCGGATTGGGACATCGGCGATATGTGGTCTGCTTCCCCGCAATGGTAGCATAGCGGGCGTCAGTCAGCAGTTCTCTAGACGTCCGTGTTCGTTGGCGGCGACTGTTCTTGGATGACTCAATGCGGTGCGTTCTTTCTGGCGTCCAGCGTACTGGAGTACAGGCGTGTTGCTTCGAGAAGGCACCAAGGGATGGCGGGAAACTGGTGGCGGTCGTCGAGTCATGGCGGCATAGGTCAACTTCGGCTCCTCCGGAAAGGTCACGCTGACTGGAGCTTCAGGGTGAAAGGTCCGCTGAACCTCGTCTTGTGCGATCCTGGCAACTCTAAGCAAGGCCGGGCGCTGAGAAGTGGGTAGCAGCTTTCGAAGCACCTCTCCGACGACATCCCGGATGATCGCGCGTATCTCTTCTGTGCTCGGGCCATGTTTGCAACTTGACGACGACGATGCAGCGACGCCAGATAGTCGCTGGTAGTGAGAGGCTTGTGCTTGGTGGGACACGTTCGATTTTATTTCCCTCTTTCACAAATTATAAGGCGGTCGCAAGTGAACTGCGCACTAGACCCTCAGATATGTTTTCTATGACCCCCTGCATCAGAATATTCAGTTTCTTCACCTCGGGAGCTTCGGTATCCGCTCGGCTGTTGAGTCGAAGCACGTCCTCGGCGAAGCTGACAATGATCTCGTTGGTACCTTGAACACTTGCCTGAAGCAGCTCCTCAGCGCTTTCTCGTTGTTGCTGGGTCGTAAATGCTCAGCGGAGTTCATCCTTGCATACTTCCCAAATGGTGATCGACGCTTCGTTGTTTTCATACCAGGTACAGTCGGCAGCAAAAATTTCGGAGGCAGTGGAGAACCAGCCGTAATGACTGGCTTCGCCTTTTGACGGCTCGTTGCCGCTCTTTAGGCTCACGCTTTACGCATGCTCTTCCTCTTGTGCTCACAGACATGTTTTTTTTGCTCGCTTCCTTCGCTTCCTTTAAACGCACACCAGATAACAGAAACTGGCGCAAGGTTGCGCGAAATGTTATCTGGAGCATGCCGAGCTCCGTGACCCATTACGGTGGCTAAGGCAGACGCGCACCATGACAACTCACAAAGCGGCACCTTAGCCGGTCTTGGTTATGTCGTGCGCGTTGGACGAAAAGTTAGTGAAAAAGACATGACTGCGAACACAAAAGAAACCGCATTCTGAACGAGTGACTCTTGGATAGCGTCTGCTCATCGCCAGAAAGCGCAGCCAGTCATTTCGGCTGGCGCTCCCGTGCCCTACAAACTTTTGCTGCCGACTATATATACGGGCTGTTTACTCTGAGAGAGAAGCAGGCGTTCTGCAGGCATTGCTCCGGCGTTCACCTAATGCGACGGGCAACTCGCTCGTACTGCTGCGTTCTGTCGTCGATGTACTCATAGACGTCGCTGTGGAAGGGCGTTGGAGTAAGAGGTGCGACGGGCAGGAACCCGACGAGGATGCGGCAGCAGGGTACTTGATTTGGCTGGCCGAGGAGAAACATGTCCGGGTTCGTCGATTTCTTTGTTGACTGCTTTACCAACACAAAAAAATTCAGAAGGTTGGCCTTAAGTACGGCGATTTTCTCGGGTTTCGTCTTTCTGCACAAAAAAAGAAATTAATCGGGGCTTGAAATTGATCTGGTCTTGTGGATCCTCGGGGGAGTACGAGGAAAGGGCATTGAGAGGTACTCCACATTCCCATCAGAAAGAGTGGCGTGAAAAGCAGAAGCGAGCGTCCAGGCGTCGGCATGACAGCTTGCTCCAGCTGGACTGCGAGAGAGAGTGAGTCGGCGTGGCCACGCGTCTGCTCCCCTCTCTAACACTATCGATATCTCGAATTCGATCTAGAATGTTCGAGAGTGAGCTAGGGCGAGACTGACTCGGGAAGGTAATATTGGACTCCTTATCTGTTACAACCGGGGTAAGAATAAATTCGAATCTTCTAGAACTAAGGAGAAGCGCTACTTCCCGGTCATGCGCTCGGCAAAATATTTAGTATTTCCTCATTTATGCTGTCTTATCTATTTTCCTTACCTCGAGACTGCGGCCGGTCATCAATCCAGACCCTTATTCAAAACGTTTAGAAAACCCTGCTATAGGGGCTTCGATGTGGCTGCTGCTGCTGCTGGACTCTGTCCAATGGTTTCTGCATTGCCGCTGGGCAGACAGTAGAAGTTTACAACCGCCGGCTATCTCCGTTGCCCCGCATCTGGTCTTTAGTGAATGTAACTCCGAAGGACGTGTCCTATCCTGCGGCACCGAAAACAGCGGAACCAGGTCCTCGGGATTAGATTGCCTCCTCTTTTCCTGCTTAAAATAAGGTATTACATGCCTTCCTTGGTGGCCATACCCCGTGACCCCTATGCATATTCCAGGCCATGAAGTCGTCAACTACCACGTTTTCGGTTCTTCGTGTCCGTTCCCAAAGCTTTCGACTTACTCATAGGCCCACGGCCAAAAGCTCGGGGGCAGTTTATTCAGACGAATTGCTGGGATCACAAGGGCTTAATTGTATGAGCCTGGAAGTGCTCTGGCTAGGTGAAGTCTTGCCAACCCACCTGAAAGTATGTTGAAATATGTTATTGTGTTTTTCTTGTTCCAGTGTGTGCTTCATTTTTTTTGTATTTTGCCAGAATGTGTTAATGCCCATTCCTGTCGTAGTCCCATCAGGGACTGATATTATATTAAAATAAATAAATGCGTTTTGAAAGAGGCAGCTGTGCGGCTTATTCGACGATACGACGATGACGACCTATTGTAATTGTGCGGATCATGCGTCATACGGTGATATGATACTCAAATGACGTTGCGTTGATTTAGTGTCCATACGTTGTTGACGAATCAATGATTTGAAAACTAAATCATTAAGGGTGTGATGTGTTTTCCCGTGAAATTTGGAGGGAAATTTAATTGTTGCATAGGTCGCGTGACATCAATTTTCTCGGCTAAATTTAGCGGGGAACATGAATTTGTATTTACTGAGGTGAAGAAAACGTTTATTTAAATCGCTTCACCCGAACAACGAGCACCGAGGCGACTCACGTCCGTAGCCGCCGCCCCGCACGATACTCGAGCAGCGCGACTTCGGCCCAAGGTTCCGACGTGGCGCGTTCACTTTCAAGCGTGGTGTCTACGTCCTTGGCGGCGTGAAATGATCATGCGGTATTACTACAACGTGAACCCAAGTCCGCTCTGAAACACAAGGTCGAGCAGGAAAGCCAGGAACCTCGTCCGGCGCTCGGAGTTGACGGCAGGATGCACCCAGTCTTGCATGGCCGTCGGTAGGCCTTCTGGAGGAAAAGTAGCCCAGGCTGCTTGACGCTGCGCAACCAGAGCTGCTCTACCCCAAATGAGATAATGAAGTTTTGAGAGGACATCTCGGTTTTTGCATCGCTGGCAGCTAGAGTCGGTAGGGACATATTAAGTGTCAAGTTTACGTTGCCGGGTTAGCTCGAAGCGATAAACGGGATGACGCGTGACCGCTCCACCTGTCCGAATGCGTCAAAGCAGGACCACATGGTGCCGACGTAACGTGTTTTCAGGTATTGGGAACTATTCTGGGGTCCAAGAGTCGTCGAAATGGCGTTTACACTCTTAATGGACGAGGCAAACAGCATCGACTGGGTCGTACGTAGGCTTCTTTTCGCGAAACTGGTCATCGTTGGGCGACGACGGAGGCACCGGTGAGGTGCGCCAGAGGAGGAAATCTTTATACAGCTCTAATAAAGCGCCGTGGGCATTCTCGTTGCCGGCAATACCCGCATGTTATGCGACCCAGCGTATACTGACTCGGGAGCTTCGATGGACGTACAGGCGAAGTGCAGAGCCAAAAATAGCGGCAATTGTGGGACTCGATGTAAGTAGATGCTTCTTAAGCGCACGAATTGTGTCCTGAGTGTCCGTGGAAACCGTAAACGTTCCAGGCATTGGATTCCTGACCTCATACATCTGAAGGGCGAGGAGGATGGCGCGTGATTCAGCTTACTTGGGCGATGACAGGGTCGTGTTGGGGTTGCGACAATGATGGGATCACACTCCGCAGGGTGATGGGACGGGAACATCGCAGCTGTCAACAGATCGAACGGATCTGTCCAGGGCGGCATCTGTATACGCGATAACCTGGCAGGGTCCTAGAATAATGCGGTGACCTCGGATTGATGTTGACGGGCATAATGCTTTCCATACTTGGCGTGACGGTCGGCATCCATATTTCGCGGTACAGGCCGGTCTTTTCGTGAGTTCAATGGGATCCCATGAAGTCTTGGTAGGTGTCAGGTCGTTGATGTTGGTCACAGCTACTCAAATAAAGGTAGCAACAGCCTCTCCCTAAAGCGTATGCTCAATTCGGGCCATGTACGTGTCAAGTTACTGCACTACTGTTCTCGAAGGTCGACGAGGTGCACGCACCTGCGAAGGTCCGACGTCCGTGTGTGTCAAGGGAGCCCGAGGATGGCTCGGCGGGCCTCGCTATAGAGCGACGCACCTTGCTAGATGGACGCGTTTGAGGGAGCAGGCGCGCGCAGCAGAGGCCACCTCTTCGAAGAAATACGAACGTTACCATAATCTTGGCGATACGTTCTACCGCGAGAGCACGGCCGATGGGAGATGCGACGGACGAGATGTAGGCCGTGTCTCCATTGCCGCGAAATATACTTAACCCATTCGAATGCGACTTGAGAGCTGTACCTAAAATTTACCCCAAGTATTTTTATAAAAATGCTCCTTGCTTAAGGGACTACCGTCGAAAGTGAGGCACAAGTCATGGATAGAATGTCTATGGCCGTACAACATGTACTTCGTTGTTTGGGGGACGAAAACATGCCAACGCGGCGAAGGTGGGCGTGGATGGCACCCAGACCCGCCGGCAGCGCTGTCGTTTGCATCGAAACCGAGCCTTGCAATATCTAGATGGTAAGGTTGCCAGCGTGAGCAGTAGCTCGTAGGTTAGGAATGCGATGGAGGGCCCAGAGGAGCGGCACCATGACAATGTTTAGTAATGTCGGCGACAATACTGCGTCTTGAGGGACTCCAATGTTGTTCTCTTTGGTAGTTCTGCAATGCGCTCAGGGCCGTAGACCCATTTGACGAGGAAGCGGCGGCCGGCCAGAAATGAACGGACAAAATCTAGTTATCTACACTCTAGGCCTTGCTCGTACATCGAGGAGACAACGGCTTCGAGTGGGAACTTGTCAGAGGCCGTGGGTACTCAACTTCCTGCGGAAACCCGTTTGTGTGGGATGAAAAATGCCTTTGACCATCCTTCCTGGTAAAAATAAAATAAATCGGTCGAATGATTGATTGACTGATTGATTGATTGAAATATCCTGAGCGTCTTCTGCTTGCCACTGAATACGTGCAAGCATCATTCGTTCCATCAGCTTTCTCATGGCGGATGTAAGTGAAATGGGACGGAGGTTTTTCGGGTCGGTCGGTGGTTTGCCGGGCTTGAGGTAATCCATGACATTTTTCAATCTTCACCCGTGTGCCAGATCTAGTTAAACCAATAAAGGATACCTTCACGAGCGGCTCAAGGTGCATTACGAAGCATCGGGGCTGTAAAACCATTGGGTCCAGGGGCAGTCCAAAGTTTGCAGTGGGCGATCGCCGCATCAAGTTCCCACTCGGCGAGTAGATGAATCTCAAGGTGTTCCGTGTTTACGATGTCTGCATACACGGGCTTATATACATCGAGGGATGGGAGATTGCTAAGTTGCGGGAACAACACTGAGCCAAGCTGGTCCAGGATATCTTCAACGGCATCTGTCGAAAGCAGGGCTAAAAGGGGAACGGGGCCACACGACTTCCGTTTGCTATACATAGCATAAAACGTTACACAACACCTCTCCGAGGTTCGTAGTACTGTCGAAGAACTCGCAATGGGCAATCCAGCGTGTGAGGCTCGTGCATGGGCGTATGCGCTAGCTTTCTTGTGAGGAGGGGTGACACGGTTCAGGTAGCAGCGCCGCTTGTACTTCCGGCACTTCATAAGGGCAGCAGTGCGACGATCCCACAGTGATAGGAGATGCCTGTCTGAAGTGGGTGTATTCGCATCCACCTGGAGGGAGGCAGTCGCGGACTTTGTATCCGTGATCAGAGGGGCCAGAATGTGAGCAGGGTTTGTGTTCCTCTATAAAGGCACGGAATTGATTCCATTTCACTTTCTTCGTACGACGCTTGGTCATTTTTCGCTAGCCTGCAGATAGTTCGAGCCCTATGGAAAAGTGGTATCTTTTCTACAGGTAGGGAAGCACAGCCCACGCGAGAAGGCGGGCGTTATGGCGGGGGGCGAGGGTGATATCTATTACACTGTCCGATTGGCGCGCCGATCAGCTGTAACGCGTCACGCACTATAAACTATTGACGATTGTTAAGTACGTTAGTTCGAGGGCAGTCCACAAGTCGCGTGCACGTGAGGTATGCGGCACAGAACTCCAGAATTCAAAGCGAGCGCTGATGTCTCTTCCACTTATTACATAATCCAAGGGGTACTTATCTCGGAGGGCTTTGATACACGAAAAGTTGTGAAGCAGCGTGAAGAGGCCGAACGTATCTGGAGACGATCAAGAGGCGTTTAGCTGAACCTTAGAGAGCGATGTGGACCGCGACTACCTCCTGCGTGTTAGTACACCACTTCGTTGTGTCTGTCTTGACATGCGAAACACCACGACGGACAAATATACTGGCCTGAGCATTAGTAAGTTGGCTTTGGCGTCAACGCGTCGCATATTTCATCGTGCGGTTATGGTTCTCTTCAAAACCTGACAATGTAATATTCTTGATGCGGAATTCCTACAGTGAAAGAACGTCACAGGTATATTGTGGATCTGACAGGCGCGCATAACGTTCTGGCCTTTCTTGTTGCAAGCCCCCGACAGTTCCACTTCAGGATCCGGGACGGAGCGTTATTGGGGAGCCTGGAAGCCGTTACGGTTTTGGACTCGGATCGGCGAAGCTTAGGGGAGGACTGTGAACATTGCAGAGCGCTCCGCATGGGTTGCCGCCAGCATCCTTTAGAAATGGAGCAATTGCTGCGGCATTTGTTGTTGCATCGGTTGCTGCATCTGTTGCTGCATCTGGTGCTGCTTCTGCTGCAATTTCTGCTGCGTTTGGGCGAGTGTGACATGAAGATATTCCGTCGTTACCGTTGTTGTGACGACGTGGTTAAATGGTTGTTCAGGTCAAGTGAATTGGGAAACCGAAGCTGCTCTCAATGATTGCTGCGCATGATGGGCCGTGGGTTGGTGCTTCTTTGATGTGCATTGCGGGTTTTGACTGACCGCTTCTTTTCTTTAAGGCGCCTTTTTGAAGTTCGGTTTTCCTGGGTGCTTGGCTCTTCTCTACCTCTACTTCGTGCATCCTGGTTTCAGCCTGCCTATTTGCCATTTTGTTTGCCTCAACTTCAAGATTTTAAGTTTGCTTAGGCAGTCTTCTTGCGGGCTTCGCCGATACACCGCAGTTCTTCTATCCAGGCCTGATCCTTAGTGTCGCTGTCCGCATAATAACCCGTCTTGAGAATTTTGTATATATGTCCTGTGACTTTAGGTCACGTGACATCAATTTTCCTGCCAAATTTAGCGGGGAAACTGAATTGGTGTATAGGTCACGTGCAGATATGTACGTAACGCGTTACAAGTAACGAGTTACTTCTACCTAGTTACTATTTTCGGTAACGAATAACGTATCTAGTTACTTTTTTAGAAAAGGAACGAGTAACGTATTTAGTTACTTTTAAGGCCAAGTAACGAGTAACGGTATCTCTGTTACTTTTGAGGAGTAACGTGTACAACGACGCTTAAACGGCCTTGCTTTTATTCTAACCTGAATATGCGTCTATTGCGACAATGCTAGATGGGCAACCCGAAAAACAACTAAACAGTATGACAGCAACAGTATGTCGCTGAACACGTCAGTCGTACAGTTCGACTGACGTTACCTGCGATAAACGTTAGCTGTACTGAACTCTACAGCTGGGAGTGTCCTTCACCCAGTGAACGAATGCAATAAGGTTCGTTGGTTGAACCTTCTAGAACCGGGTACGGACCGAATGTAAACCCAGAGGTTGGTGAACACGGGAAGGCACATCATCCATTACCCGCTCTCCTCAATGAAGACGCAGTTCCCGGAGATTTACCAGCTCTTATTGAAGTACAACAGTATACCGTTCCTTGGATCGCGTCAAGTAGAAAGACTCTTCAAGGTCACCGAAGATGTATTTTCAAGAAAGCGGGGAAACATAACTGATGAAAGCTTCGAGAGGCAGCTACTGCTTAAGTGCAGGACTACTAAAAAAGAAAACAATAAACCACAAAACAAAAGCAGTTGCGTATTTTGTCATCGAAGTGACGTGAAATGAAACTCGTTACTTATGAGGTAACTCACGCGTTTCTTTTCAGAATCGGTAACAAGTAACGTATTTAGTTATTGCTTAATCCTGCTAAAACAAAGGTCCATATCTTTGTGCCGAAGCCATGTGCTTTTAATTTTACTTATCATCTCGATATCATGCCCATTGAACGTGTACTCTGTGTGAAAGATCTTGGAGTGTTTATTGATAGTGCATTGTCTTTTAGAAATCATGTATCTTTTGTGGTTGGACGTTCAATGGAGAGTGCTGGGAACCATATCACGTTTGACGAAGAATTTCAGGAAGCCTTATTGTTTGTTACAACTTTACAAATCTTTAGTTAGGTCACGACTGGAATTTGCTTCGGTAATATGGAACCTCAATATCTAAAACACAAGCCATGACCATTGAACATGTTCAGAAAAGACTGATTCGTATCGTTTACGACAGGTACTTTGAAAGGCGCTGTTATTATAACTATGAATACATACTAAGGTCATTTTCGCTTACACCTTTGTCTGACAGGAGAACAATTCATGATTTCGTATTTTTGCATAAGGTTGTTAATGGTGTCATCGACTCGCCACCACTGCTCAGCAAAGTAAATTTTCATGTTAACTTTCGCAATACCAGACATCTCGTATGCTTTGACGTTCGTTCACCATGTTGTACTTCACCGCATTCTCGGATTCATACATTGTATAACAGCATCGCTCCTGTTCACCTAGATTTCTGTCACATCTATTTCATTGTACCGCCTTCAGTTGAATAGCCTTGCAATTTACTGATAACTTTTTTTTGATGGTATTATGCTAACGTGTTTCTAGGATCGTATTGGTGAACCAGAGAGAAGACCACTGTGGTTGTTTCTGGGCCCTGAAAACAAAGACATCATTATTATTATATTATTATAGTTACTTTTTGAGCGAGCAACGAGGAACGGTATTTAGTTACTTTTTTGGGGTAACGTGCACATGTCTGGTCACGTGACATCAATGTTTCCGCTAAATTTAGCGGGGAAAATGAATTGGTGAATAAGTCATGTGACGTCAATGTTTCCGCTAAATTTAGCGGAAACCTGGATTTGTCTGTCGGTCCTGTGACATCAGATCACGTGACATATATTTTTTCGCCAAATTTAGAGAGGTAAGTGGAAATTGGTGCGTAGGTCATGCGAGCTCAAATGTTCCGCTAAATTTAGCGGGGAACCTGAATTCGTCTATAGGTCTTGTGACGTCAAGTCAAGTGACATGAATTTTCGCACCAAAGTTTGCGGGGAAACTTTTCGTCCACGCTGACGCCACCGCGAAACAGGGGGACGGGCCACTAACAGATGCTGCTGTAAAATCAAGTATTTTTGCAACACTAAGCAATATCTCAGAAACCTGATGTTTTCCTTTTTAACTTTGTTTAGATATTGTAATGGTTGGTTGTTGGTTTAAACCTTAAATTGTGTCCCGTATAACTAGAGGTAGAACTTGATTACTGCCCGCATTAATGATAAAATATTTACGCTCAATGTTAAAATAATACGCTTCCCTTGGCAACAGTCGTTTACTATAGTCCGCTGCAACTCAATAAGGCAGGGCAAAAGACAGGAAGACCTGAGAGGAGGATACAGGAAGAACGCAGGAGAGAGCAGAAGGTTTGCCCCTCTCCTCTCCAGCGTTCCGTCTCCTTTCTCCTCGCCGGCCTTCCTTTCCCTTGCCCTACCTTCTTGAGTTGCAACGGACTATAGCATACTCCTCGAATTGTAGTGTCCCTTTATATCCTTGCATCGCTATTGCGCCCACGCAAGTACTCGAAGCACGGGCTCTAAGTTCGAATTTTTGCGATAAGTCGGGAGCCCTTAAACAGGTGTCACAGTCCGTAACGTCTTAAGGTTTTCAAAAGAGTCTCCATATACCAGGCGTCTAAATAGATCGGTTCTGTGTTTGCGCCTTCGTAAGGCATACCAACACTTGATATATGTCAGTGTACTCCCGTATGTAAAAAATCGTAAGGCTGCAGGCCAGCTGGTGAATATTAACCATGTTTCATTAACCTGAGACTGGGGTAGAGAAGAAACATCAAAACGTAGAAGAGACAGAAAAATAGACAGGACGACGTCTCAGAAGCGTCGTCCTGTCTATTTTTCTGTCCCTTCTACGTTTTGATGTTTCTTCTCTACCCCAGACTCAGGTTAATTCAACATGGTTAAGTTTCCGGTATGTACTCGCGATAATATAGTGCAAGGGCAAGTAACCATCGTGCTTGTTTTTATAGTGAGCCCTTTCGTTTCTACCATCTTTTCTAGCGTAGGCAACAATTGCTCTATTTTCCCACATCGTACCTAATTCCCTAAAAACGTCACGGCGCTCATACCGACTTCACATTTCTTTGGCTTAATCGCAAGTTCAGCCTTCGCGATTCGTTGGAAGAAGGGAACCAAAGTTTCTAGGTGATATGCTCACATGCCTGCAGCGAATAAAACATTGGTAATATAGTGTTGAACACTCAGAAACTCGTCCAAAAACGCCCTAATTATTCTTGTAAAATCTACAGAGGCCGTTTTGGTCCCAAGTAGCATATACTTGAACTGAAAATGGCCTGACTGTGTTGAGAAGAGCTTCGCACAGTAGAGGTCCCCCCGGGGGGGGGGGGGGGGTTCGCGGGGATCTAAGAAAGACGAGCCGCTGATAGCTTTGATACTGCTCTAAAAGGGAGGAAGGGAAGGGGGGGGGGGCGACGGACGGTTTTTAGGTATTTTAGGGGTCGCGGGCCTGAAACGTTTGCGCAACTGTGGTGTAGAGAACACCGTTTTAGGTTTTGGCTTTTCCGCCTAGAGAATTTGCCAGCACCTTTTCACTAAATCGAACTGCGTGTGACACCAGCACGTGGTTTAGGCGGCAAACTTTCTGCACAATCTGAAGGTTTTATCAGGTTTCTTACCAGCGCCAGTGGGGATTTATATGGGGAATTCGACTTCCCAACAAGTCCTAGTCACAACATATCCTTGAACACTGACTCAATGGTATATTTCATGGAAAATCGTATGGAATAATGATGTGTGTATGTGGGCTTATCTATCTTCAGCCGCAGGTTTTACAGATCGGCTCTACCAGGGGTGTCTGAAAACACACCTTAGAACTTGTGCAGTATTTCCTCGATCTCATTATTCTGTTTATAATTAATATACGGGAAGATAATTACATCCGCTAGACTCCGCGTGCTTGCTGTGTTCAATGAACGAAACGGCTCCTCCTCTTTCCTATTTTTTCCATTACTAATTAACTTGCTTGGATTATATCATTCGTACACTCTATTCGTTCCTCACATTGCTGACACATGTCGATGTGTATAAGTTTCGTAGTGCGCCCTCAATTATGTAACCTACAGCATTCCTCTTACCAACGACTGGATATGAACCCTTCCATTGCATCGTAAGTTTGTTGTGGCTAGTAGGCAGCAGTTTCAACACCCGTCATTGCCTTGCCTTTCTTGTACCATGAAACCTTTTGGCGTAATGTCCACTATCTGCTAATGTGCCAATTCCATCTTATTCCCAGACGATATTTCAGCTCACGTATATAGGCGTGTGTAGTCTCTAGTTCATACTTCAAACAGTCGTCGGTCCCGACTTCCTTCAACAGAGACAGTGGTCCTCGCACGCACCTCCCATATATTAGTTAAAATGGCAAAAATCACACGCTCCTCTGAGAGACTTCTTGGTATGCAAGCTTAATTGCAATTTCAGCCTATTCCACGTGCGAGGTTTTTCTTGCCACGTTCTTATCAGTACCAGTCTAAGTGTTCCGTTGCATCATTTCACGAGTCTATTGCACTTTGGATGGTACGGTGTGCTATTTTTTAAATAAATAACAGGTTAGTAATTCGATGCATCGTTATGACGTAAAGACGTTACCTCTATCGCTGTGAATTCTCTTTGGTAGTTCAACTCTGGTAAATATCTCTAGAAGTCCTTCTGCTAAAGTCTTCGTATTCGCGGATGTTAATACAATGGCGTCGGGATACCTCGTTGCGGAATCAACCATCGTGAGGATGTATCGGTCTTCTTTTGAGAGGTTTATGCAAACGGATAGATTATATATTTGGTCACTATCTGGAAACTACTATCAATTATGCGCATTCATCTGAGAGGAGTCAGAGCGATCTTTCCACTTGGTATAATAGTTTGTCATTTATAACAGGAGCTCTCGTATTTACCTCCTGATGCTGGCCTGAATGCCTGGAAAAAAAAAGCTTATCTCGACTAAAACGCGCAGGATTTCTGATATCCTTATTAATAACAAAGAGTCCGAACAAAGAAACCCATCATTGTGCCATATGTTCATAATTTTTTTTTCACGGGCTGAAGAAAATAACTCATGGAGTAAACTTGGAAGTCATCTTCTCAGCTCCTAACGCACTTTGCAGCTTCTACAAAAAATAAATACTTCCGCCCCAATTACAACTGTCGGTTGCAAAAAGGTGCATAAGAACACTTTTGACCCCTGTACAGAGCAGGTGGTGTACTCCTTTCCCCTCTAATATGGAAAACTATACATAGGTCAGACCGGAAGGTGTCTCAACGATCGCCTTCGTGAACATAAGACCACTTTCACCAACAATGACACCGGACATTTAGGCATTCACTGTCGAGACTGTGGCTGCTCAGTGCTGTTGTGCCACTGTGTCTTGCTTGGCAAGCACCACAACTAGCTAACAAAAGAAATCATTGAGGCAGAGAGTATCGCAAAACATAACGATAGATGTGGTAGTACTCCGTCTTTAACCTTATCACAAAAATAACTGGACTACCTGGCCTTACATTAATTTCAATTTTAGTTAGTTTACGGCCTAGCTTCCCATTGAAGAAAAAAAGTCAAATTATTCTCCCTGGCCCTAGTTCATAATACAAAAATAAGACGAAGGAGAAATTGTAATTATATTAGAGAGGTGTTAGTGAGCGCTGAATAAGTGTCTCTTTCTTTTTCGCGTTTGTGGACTTGAGCGACTGTTTTGCGGGAGCGCTGTTCCCCCTGTACATCATGAGCAGCCAACTCGCCCGAACCTCCGTGTTTACAAGCCTCTTGCATTCAGACGGTTGTACGACAAATATCCTTCTACCCCCATTGGAATAATGTGAGCAAGGTGCAAAACGTGTTTGCCGTAAATCTTTTGGCACTAAAACATCTCGGAAGCTCTTCACATCGGCCAATCAGTATCGGCGGTACTGAAGTCTATTGAAGACATTAAGTACGTATATGTTTCGACCCTTTGAACAATGAATTTACTCAAGTTCGCGGACGCACCGTTCTAAGGTGGCATCAGCGCCCTAGTTCTACCCCAGTATTATTCGAAGTATTTTTAGTTCTTATACTGTTGTAAATAGTGGAGAACTTGTGCTTTTCCGGGTAGCAGCAGCAACTTTCTTGCTTGGTGCCCTTACTCACCCTACGGCCTCTTTATCTTCAGATGTCAGCCCAATCTTAGCGGCCTTGGTGGATTCCTATTCAAGATAGGGCCTATCAACCTCTCAAAATCCAGCAGTGTTACCAATTATCAAGTAATAAATCGGGTTGTACATTATCTTAGCTATTAGTAATCCAGAAAAATATAGTGACACTACGGGAATTCTTGCTTTCAGTCGCATTTGACTAAATTTATCTGCCAAGAACCATTGAACTCGTCACTCTTGAGAACGACACATGAGTATCAAGACTATGTCGTAAAATCAGGGTGTTGCTACCGGTGTTTTTTAGGACTGTGAAAGACATGCCGCTCATTCGGCCCTGCGTCACGGGCTTGTTTTTTGATAAGGTAAAAATATTTCTCCCCCGCGCCGTTTTGAGGACGCCTGCCTCTTGGTCAAGCATTATTTCCAGTTTTTTTTTTTCGCTTTTACGAGGTTCTTTGCTCGGTTTCCCCCACCGGTGCTTTCTGTGGAAATACCAAGTTACGATCTCTGGGATCTTTCATGTATGTTTTGGTCGCTGACCTTGAATGATAACCGAATTTCCTCAAAATTTTGTCAAAGCTTTGAAACATTTCTAAGGATAGGATAATTGAAAAACAAAGAAACTCTACTCGAAAAAGAAATCCCAACCGCGGGAAACGTTCGGAATTGCGAAAATAATTAGAATAAGCTGCCTAATTACTTAGAATGTAGCAATTACCTTACTAATTAGAGGTTTAAGCTCCATGCTGCAATTAGATTTTTGAAAGCTTCCACCATAGAAGGCTTCAGATATTTACCGAAATTAAAAACAAGCAACGGCCTAAAGATATTCGCTGACAATCTTTGCGCTGTAAGGGTATAAGACAGTTGCGTCCAGTGATATCAAATTTAGATAATCATGCCCATTGCAGCGCAAAGTTTGTCGACAAATATCTCCAAGCCGGTTGTTTCTTTTCGCTTTCCGTAAATATTTTTAGCCTTTCATGGTGTTTGCCTTGGCATTTTTAATTGCAACATGGACTTAAAACTGTTAATAAGAAGGTTGATTATTACAGTTTTGTTAATTATATAAATAATTTTATATACACTTTTTTTTTTGCAATTCTTAATGTCTCCCACAGCTGGGATTTTGTTTTCGAAAAGAGTTTCTTTGTTTGTAATTTACCCTATCATTTAGAATTTTCGAAAGCTTTCGCTAAAACACTCGGTATAGGGCAAGTAATACAATGTAAAGTGTACGACTAGCAAGAAGTGCGGAACTTGCTTGTACTTAAAACGAAACAAGAGGGTTAGTATGAGTCGCAATACCGTCCATGAGCGAGTCCTTGTCCCTGATGCAAAGCAAAAGTGAGGGATATTTAGGTCGACCACTTTGTGATAGTAATATTTCAATTCCGAGAGCATGATAACACGGTTGAGAACTTGAGATACGTGTAAGAAGCAGAATAAATGAGGTAAATTTATGGTACAGTTTATGACCACAGTCAAGATAGTTTTTGATGTGTTACCAATGCCGCGAATTCAGTAAATAGTCTCTATCATTAGGGTCAGCTTTAAAAGTAAAAATAATATTTGTGTTTAGAAGCATTAATATTGATTTGCCATACTTTCCACCAGAGAGGAATATCAAGATTAGGCTGCAAGAGAGACAAGCATTCAGGTTTAGTAATAGCATCGTAGAAGACCAGCAAAGAGGCATATAGAGGAAGCAAAAAAATACCACACTACGCTGATATACATCAGGTGCACATTCAGCGCTCTAGCCCTCCACGCTCTTTTTCGAGCTGGGGTTTCGGACACGGAGTCCCCAGCTCAAATCTTCCAAAGCAAAAAAAGAATTAAAATTATTCCAACTATCACATCACTCTGCTTGGAATCAGAAGCCACATTACCATGGAATAGGTTACCACAAAGGGAAGAGTTTCCGATGGAGTGTTTACATTTCCTCATGCACAAAGATGCCCCAGAGGAACTTTTCAATGATGGTACTTCTACCATGTAACCTTGGCTGCCCAGTACAGGAGTAGACTTCTCGGGTGCTGTTTTCTGGATCAGCGAGTAGGAACGTTTAGGCTGGTATGCATGACCATACAGTAGAAAATAAAATAGCAAGCAAAAAAAAGTGTTAGCTCTCCTAATGAGTTTTGCTTAGTTCGAGTTCGGCTGAAAGCAACATGTGTATAGCTGGCCCGAAGCAGGAGAAAATGACTCGCAGATTTGTGACTGACAATGCTTGTTCGCGACATGCGGATGACCTCTCCATAGTCAACGTGCAAAAATAAAATGAGGCGACGGATCAGTGTAGTGTTTTGAGGATACCTCCGAGCAGTAGCAGGTTCAAGCATATTTAATGTCGTAAGGAAAAAGAACAACTGAGTTAAAACGTAAGGGTACGAACATGCGGTGTTAATAGCCGGGTCGCTCTTGAAATGCGAGGAGCGAGCAATCCAACCAAGTTGGCATGCGCGCGCGCTGGTGCTGTCGTCTATAGTTCAACTATACAATACTCCTTCACCTTAGTTTAAAACAACATTTCAAAATCTTGATGCCAGTTCGGGCCGCGTTCTCGGCGGATAGCGAGGCTGAGGCTGGCATGGGGGTAGCACTTGAATCACACTAGTTGGCGAACTGACACACACGTCCGCTTCCGTAGCTGCGGAGTAACTTGCTAGCTCTGACACTCGGTCAGGGGGTCCCAAACACGGAAGCACCAGCTCATAGTCGTCCATGCCAGGAACGGTAGACGCACACTCCCTCAGGTGGAACAGGTGTCTTCGCCAAATAAACGTACCACCAGGTGTTTTAACTCTAGCCTGGTAGGCCACTGGCCCTGTTCAAGAGATGATGATCCCCTGCAAACGATTCTCTCCTCGGCGAAAATTCTTCATGTACACCGTCCCCCAATCTGAAACTGGCGTTCTCAATTAGCACCAGCTGGCAGCTATCGGAATGGGGCTTTTCGGACGTTCAGCTCCGTGGATGGCTTCAGATGATCCAGGCGTGTCGTCAGTCGAAGTCTAAGTATCAGCTCAGCTGGGCTGTAGAGCGTGGTCGCAGGGGGCGTGTTTCTGTACGTGAGCCGGTAACTGGCCAGCATAAGGTTTAGGGGTCGACCCTTTGCATTATTCCGCAAAGCGTCTTTGAGCGTGCGTACAAAACGTTCTGCTAGCCAATTGCTCGAGGGATGATAGGGTGCTGTCTTCACATGTCGCACGCTGTTTTCTTTTAAAAACGTTTAAAAATGGTCAGCAATAAATTGAGAACCATTTTCGGTCGCACTCACATCTGGTAGCCCAAAACGGTTGAAGAGTTTCATCAACTTGTCAATGGTGGCTTCTGCTGTTGTAGTGCCCTGCCATTACGAACGCTTCGGGCCATTTTGAATGGGAGTCGACGCAGGTGACGAAGTTCTTAGCTTGGAATGATCCCGCGAAACCGAGATGGAACCAATACCAAGGGCGAGTGGTCCATGACCCAGGGTGAGGCGGTGCTGGTCCTGGAGCACCCCTTTGTTGCTGGCAGGCATTACACAGCTTCACGCAACCTTCAATGTCGGCATCACCTTCGGGCCTCCAGGCCTAACTACGCGCAACTTCCTTCATCCTGACGATCCCTGGATGTCCATCGTGCAGCTCCTCCATAACACGGTTGCGCAAGGAGTGAGGTACAATGACCATCATTCCCCACAGCGGACATCCTTGATCGTGCACCAACTCATGTCTCCCCGTGATAGACGTTTTTAGTCGATCTTCCACGTGCTGCGGACACCCATCGACGACGTATCATGCAACTTGACGCAGTGCCTCGTCTTTTGCGGGAGCTCTCGCCACCTCCTCGCTGCTTACTGGAAACGAGGAGAGGCGAAGACTGTAGAAAGTTGATGCGTCACCGTCTTCATTACCTCTCTCTTCACGGTGTTTAGGCACTGGAAGTTGCAACAGACAGTCTGCTTCCGCGTTCGTTTCACCGGACTTGTACAGCGATTCGTACTGGTAAGCTGACAGTGTCATCGCCCATCTCTGGAGCCTTGCCGCTGCCATACTCGGAATCTCAACCTTGGGTCCGAAGATGGCCTGTAACGGCTGGTGATTCATAAACAACAGGAAAGGTCATCCGTACAAATAGTAGTGAAATTTCTTCACACTGACTACGATAGTCAGGGTTTCGTTCTCCAATTGACTGTAATTTTTCTCGCTGGCTGTCAAGGTTCGTGATGCGAAAGCAATGTGGCGCGTAACCACCTTTTCGTAAGCTATAGAAATGGCAGCCCTAACACCATATAAAGAAGTGTCGCACGAAACCTTAAATTCCGCTTCTGGATCGCAGTGTGCTAAAACTGGTGTCTCTACTAGTAGCTTCGTGATGAACTCAAATGCGTGTTGGCAAAGCTTGCTCCATTGCCACACAGCATCCTTCATCAGCAGGTCATCCAAAGGTGCCAGCGTGCTGGACATTCCTGGAAGAAACTTACTGTAGAGTGATAGCATATCCAAAAAGACCACATCTGCTTCACGTCTTGTGGTCTTGGGAGTCCCTAAGAGTGCCTGCACCTTCCTGGTAGACGTGGCAATCGTCTTGCCACCGATTTCATGTTCCAGTAAACTTAGTTCGGACTTGAACAATTCGCATTTTTTCTTGACTCTGACACCTCTTTTTGGAAGTCGACGCAACACCTGCTCCAAGTTCTGGAGGTGCTCCTGTGGTGTTCTTCCTGTTATCAAGATGTCATACAGATAACATATTGAACATGATTAAAATTGCGCACAAATAGAAAGGAACAGTGAAGAGGGAAGAGGGAAGAGACAAGCGGAATTTTCTACTCTATTTGTGCAAAGTTTTAACCATGTTCAATCATTACCAACTCGCCCAACTAACCACATTACTACAGATAACATATCACACCATCAAGACCCCTTGAGCATGTTGCTCATTACCTTCTGAAAAATGGCAGGGGATGATGCGGCCCCAACCGTCAGACGTTTGACTGTGCAGAGACCTCGGTGTAGGTTAGGAACGACTGTGAATCCTGCTGAATTTTCACGTTTTGGTAGGCGCGACTTAAGTCTATCTGGAAAAAATACCGTTGCTACGGCCACCACTCCAAGTATTTCTGATACGCTTGGTAGAGGACGCCGTTCCACTTCCAAGCACGGGTTTACGGTCGTCTTGTAGTCGGCACTCAAGCGAATGGTTCCGTTCTTCTTCATTACAGGCACTACGGGTATCGCGTAGTCGCTGTGCGATACTAGGTTGATAATTCCAAGCATTTCCAGCTCCTCTAGCTCCTTCTCCATGGCTGGTCCCAATGCAAACGGTATGTTATGTGCCTTTAAAAACTTCGGCGAGCTTCCATCCTTAAAGTGAAGTTCTGCCTCTTCGCCTTGAATGCAGCCAAGCTCGTCCCAAAACAACTCCACGTGTGTTTTCAGGAGGTCACACAGTTTGTTTTCTAAGTTCAGCTCCATGACATTGGCTATGGTCCATTCGAGCCCGATTTTAGAAATCCAGTCTCTTTCAATCAGTGGCGGGCCGCATTCACGCAGTATGCGAAGTGGTAGCTTTCCTTCAAATCCTTGGTGCTTCACTGACCATAGCCATTCCTTCTGGTTTGACTGCTTCCCCCGTGTTAGTGCGGAGTGTCACGGTCGGTATCCTCCTACTTCACACACGACAACAGTTCCTGGTACTGTCGCATTGATAATAAAACTAAAAGTCCGCGGATTCTTGATTAACACCTCACAGATCGAGAGAACTGATATACGTTAGCTCTAATCAGTTTGAACTTTGAAGTGCCCAAATGTAATATTGACGCTTATAAGTTTTCCTTTTTCCCTAGAACTGTAAAAGATTGGAAAAATCTCCCACAACATATTTTATCATCGGACTGTTTAGATGAATTAGGGAGCGCCCTACTTCGTATCAGTCCATGTAAGATGGACTGACACAGTAGTTCTAATATTTTTGCTAAGTAGTGGATGTTGAGTTCTGAGAATTAATTTTGTTTAGTGGTAGATAATATATTAAATGTTTGTTCTATCTTAGCCCCTTTATTATAAGTAGTCGTCGCTGAATGTCTACTGTATTGTAGTCCTGATGTTGTATGTTTAACTGTTCTCCTATACCCCACACCTGTTAAAGTCCCGTGCTTGGGGTGAACAGTTTTCCGAAATAAATAAAAAAACATCACCGACACAGCGGCGCCAGTGTCAAGTTCCATCTTCAATGGTATTGAATCCACGTGGATGGTGACGCAGTATGGAGGGCTCTTGCGGCTCCCTTGCATGGTGTGCATAGATAACTCATCACGTCGTGCTTCGACTTCTAAGGTTCTGAAGTCTTTGAACTTTTCTTTCGCTGCCTTCTCCGTTCTTCGCGTACTCTTGCAGACCCTCTGCCAGAGACTTCGGAACCGGGGGGGGGGGCAGGGGGGTCCAGAGCCCCTTCAAGATTTTTCAGGATGGGGCTGAGCCCCCCCCCCCCCCAATCCGACTTCAAAGAAACGCAAAGCTATTTATTCGTCTATTGTAATTCCTCCAGTCCACGATGTGGCGGAAGAGGCCGGATCAACGCCAAATAACCTTCTGTTGCTTTGCCCAACAAGGTGGACTGTCAGAGTGAAGTCAATGAAAAGGTTCGCTAAAAACTATGCTAGAGTTCAGGAGACACTTAAAGAGCTGCTACAAGGAGAATATTCGATGGAAGAAAACAGCAGGGCAATTTTGAAGGGTTATGAGAGGCTTCTGAAAAGGTTTGAAACACTGCTAGAAATCGGCCCATGCGAAGAACTTGAAAGGGTACTCTAACGTTCAACGTTTCGCGCCGCAGGTATACCAAAGAGGCTGCAGAGACTCTCTGCCAGGCAATGTCCCATCTGCGGTCTGAAGTCGCGTTTGAATTGTTGTGGGACTGCACGAGCTCAACTGCAATGCGGCTAGGTTTGAAGGACCCTCGCAGCGCAAAGCCGACAAAACTGCCAAAAAGGTTTTAAATGAGCAACACACCTTCTTCGCCAGTTGTAGTTGATTGCAAGGCAGCGTTACGGAAGGAGCAAACGGCGACCTTTGATCTTCCTTGAGACAATCAATACACATGGCCTTGGGGCCTATATATAAATCTGTTTCCTTCACCACGCTTTTGT
Source organism: Ixodes ricinus (assembly GCA_037355805.1). Lineage (NCBI taxonomy): Eukaryota > Metazoa > Arthropoda > Arachnida > Ixodida > Ixodidae > Ixodes > Ixodes ricinus. The sequence continues at coordinate 10,341 of JAZHYW010005989.1, read as the reverse complement.
GCACATTTTCTAGATATGTATTTTGATGTCATCGTATATATGCAATTCTCTTGGCTTACTTGTTCATTTCATAGTGTGGGCGTCTTTTTGGTTGAACATTGAAGAATAATAAACGTGATTCTCCGCAAACTCAATTTTTCAACGCTGTGTATCCTTGTAGGGATTTTAAGATTGCCTGAAGCACTGTGCATAAGCGTTTTCGCGATATTAGAGAGTTTTAGTGGATCGTACGTGAAAGCTTTGAGGGTCGGAAGGTGCATGCGCGAAACGCAATATTGCGCTCTATTCCTATGTATTTCCGACCCGCCAACTGTAATGCGTGCGCAAGGCTCTTGCGTACGAGCGACTAAAACTTTCTACGTTTGTTATAAAGCAGGAAGGAAAAGTGATTGTAAAGGCTAAGTAAGGAACTTCATGCAAATAATATTTTATTTTTAATGAACAATAAGGAAAAATAAAACAACAAAAATTCGGCCCCAGCCCTTGTTTCCTATAATAAAATATATAAAAACAAAAAGTCTGACTTCAGCCCCCCCCCCCCCCCTCAAAATCTACTTCCGGAGTCCCTGCCCTCTGCAGATGCTCTTGTTTGTTGGGCTTGCGGCCTGAATATCCATCGAAACGGAAGATCCAAAGAGTCGAAAGATCCAATTGGTTACGTGACAGGCGAGACGGAATATTCATCGAGACGAAATGTCCAATTGAGACGGAATGTCCAACGAGTCCAAATGTCCAACGAGACGGAAGATCCAACCAAGCCTGAATGTCCACCGTGACTGAATATCCATCGAGATGGAAGATCCAACCAGGCCTGAAGGTCCACTGCGACTGAATATCCCCTCAAGACCTCTTCTAGATTTCTTTAAAAATTGCAAATTTCCGCGAGCCTCTTCAACACTGCGACGTACTCGGCAATTGTCTCGCTTTCATGCTGCTGTCTCTTGCGAACTGTAGCGCTTTCCGCTATAACTCACATGGTTGCGTTAGGCTGCCAGTAGCTCTACTAGCGTGTTTTTAGACGGCTCCACGGGTGCTACCAGGCTCTTCAACAATTTGTAGGTTTCGGAACATAAAACGGTGATCATGACATCCACCATGTTTTCTTCCGGAACTTTGTTGTCCCTCAAAAAATTTGAAGCTTCTCTTTGCAGCTTAGTTAATCCACCTTCGAAGCATGAAAGGGTTCTACTTGCCCAAAAGTAGCCATCTTGCGTTTGTTGCTTGTCCTGGGTCGCTTGCAGGCGTCGACTTGTTGGTTACTCCCGCTGTTCACCGGTCATCTGACTCGTCGCCACCATGTGGTGTTTTGAGGATACCTCCGAGCAGTAGAAGGTTCAAGCATATTTAATGTCGTAAGGAAAAGGAACAACTGAGTTAAACGTAAGGGTACAGACATGCAGCGTTAGCAGCCGGGTCGCCAATGGAATGCGAGGCGTGAGCGAACCGGCCACGTTGGCGTGCGCGCGCACTGGTGCTGTCGTCAATAGTTCAACAATACAACAATGAGCACGTGTCAAGATGTCAAAACCTTCTGGGCAAGCAACCGATGTAACCCAAAGAAAATTCGGAAAGCCCTCCATACCTTTAGATTAGCTTCAATGATGCAGGTGAATTTATATAAGCAATCATTCAGTTTTGTAAGCAGCGAACTGGATGCAGACACAATTGGTATCTCTCCTAAACAACACACTTCTTCGCCCACATCTAGCTCCAGAATGGGCTTTTTCCACAATTGTATGGCGCCATCTACCTGCAAACCAAAACATTATCTTTAATGGCGTTTGAAAATATTTAAGCCGACGATTACGCTTGAATGTTTGCTGCAGTGGATGAAGGAAAACAATTATTTAAAAGAAAGAACACTGTTGTAATTGACAAAGATGCTTTATAAAACAAATGGCTGCCATCCACCAGAACATGGCTCAGTTTGTAAAGTTGCCACAGGATTCGACTAAAAATGTGAAAGGGCCCTGGTTGACCATCTGCGTAATCTGAAAAAGAAAACCGCTTAGATGCCAAAATTTACCGCCGCCTTTTCTCTTCCGATGGTTGTACTCCAAAACTTTACGGCTTCCCAAAATTCGCAGACCCGAATGTCCTCTACGACCAATTGTGTCGTTTGTTGGTTTCCTTACCTACAATATGTCTAAGTATCTAGTAGAGCTGCTTTCTCCCATAATAAGGAATAAAAATTTCGCACGTAAAAATATCGAGAATTTGTTGACCTAATTCGAGGTCATGTTCTGCACAAGCGAGATGTAATGGTCTCGTTTGATGTCATATCTTTGTTTACTAATGTTCCGACCACTCTAGCAGTGAAAGTTGCCGAAACACGCCTGCGAAATGATTCAACACTTTCGTCATGGACATCTCTTACAGTAGAGGGTATTGTTATTTTTCGCGCTTTTGTCTAAATCAGTCGCATTTCACCTTCAGCGGACAATTCTATCGTCAGATTGAAGGTTGTCCAATGGGTGGTCCGGTATTTGTAACCTTTGCTAATCTCGTGATGGAACACAAAGAGCAAACCACGTTAGAAGTAAAAGTATGCCGTCTAAAATTCTATTGATTCTATTGACGTTATGTAGATGACGCTTTCGCTATTTTGAACGAAGATCACGTCAACGACTTCCAAGGAACCCTAAACAGCACTGAACCACCTATATAGTTCACGCGAGAAGTAGAAAAAAATAACACGCTACTTTTTTTGGTCGTAACTGTTTGCCGAAGTGACACCTGTCATATTGAAACCACACTGTATCGTAAACCCGGCGATACCGGTAACTTTCTGAGTTTCGATTCTCACCATCGTGTGGAACACATGTGAGCTGTTGTAAGAACTTTAATTAGCCGATCAGAACATTTCTCTTCAAATTAAGATTTACGCACATCGAAAGTTCGGATTGTTGTCGGGTCCCTTTTGAGGCCCAGGTATTCCTAAAATTTAATTGAAAACACGTGCAAACAGATGTAGCAAGGAAGGACAAAAGCGACTAATAATTACAAAGCAGGCGTCTCAGATTCATAGTCTATTCGCCGGTCCCTCCTTCCATTAGGTATATGAACAACTTTCAAACCCCATATAAAGTTACGTGACCTCATTTCTAAACCAAATAATCCCACCCCTCCTTAGTCGCAAAGGGGTATTGTTTTGAAGGTGAACTGTCTGGACTGTGACAAATGTTACACCGGATAAACCGGCCGAAAACAGAGTACCCGCCTCGAAGAGCACAGAAGAGACGTAGAGAAGGCAACACATGCCACAAAATCAAAAACTGAACTGGTGGACCATTGTTGGATGTTTTGTCACCTTTTCACCTCGCGAACGCTGTGAGCCTGGCACGTGAACAATGGTGGGGCCCCAGAACATATCTGGAATCATGGTGTATTCGTAGCGACCCATCCGCCTGTAATTCTAACCTCGGCCGCCTCCCCGAAGTGTACATCGACATCTTGAAATAACTTAGTCACCATTTAACATCACATGTACTACGGACGAAGAAGATGAAACGAGGGCTATAATGGTGATGTCTTCCGTTGGCCATGGACGAAGTAGTTGTCGGAACCAACAATACGGATGAAAACAAGGACAAGGCAAGTGTTTGGTTGCTGGTAGCTATAGTCGGGTTGTTCCTAGGCTGCACTGATGATTTCTCCCGCATGAGAGACGAAACGTCTACTCATAAATTGTTGATATTGTTAAATAAGTAGGAGGTATTTGCTTTGTAATCATGAATCCTGGCTTTTGGAACATTTTTGCAATTACGTTGTGTTTCATTTGAAATGCTTGGCTAGCCTCGGCTACGAATTGTTAAAGAACGCCGATAACATAGCGTAAGCACCACCGAAAATAGCAGAGAGCATCTCTTGCAACCACTACGCATGCGCATAAGCAACCCTGGAAGAGGTCCATTTGGATATTAAACGGTACTGTGAAATGTTTCAGACATATCAGCCCGCAGTTTTTGGGGCTATATATGCCAGTCACCATGACAGCTATTTCTTCTCCTTTTAAGGAGCCGATGCTTGCTTGCTGCATATTGAAGATATTTATTTCTGTTTCAATTACATCATCGAGATAAGTTGCGAGTTTGTTAGTATATGTGTGGTATGCATACATATAATTGTATTTTGGTGGACAATCTTGGAGATACGAGTTTTTAGTTAGATGCACTGGGCGATTCAGAATGATAAATTATAAAGAGTAAACTGTGGCCTGTTGCACGAACCATAGTCTGAGGCTTCAGAAAGTCTCCAATCAGCAGATCTCACTCTGGCTAACTCAAATCCAGTGCAGGCTAACAGAGTATATTCAAAACTGGGACACTGATATTCCGAAATTTTATATTGAAGGATCGAACAACACTTGTGGAGCACGTAGGCTTAAATAAATGAAACATGTAAAATGCCAAGCATCTTGCTACTTCTTTTCTTGCAACACTATACAAATATCAATGCGCAGATGAGTCAATTATTTATATTGGAATATTTTATGGTTTATGAAACAGTTACAATGTCAAAGACAGCCGTCATTCAAGGCTAAATCAAATTACGCCCGTAGAATAAAAGCAACCAACTTGGAATTTCAGAACGGGATGGAAAAGAGGAAGTTGTAGTAAATTCTTGCAACAACCCAGATAACGATACCCAATACTCTGCTTGTGCCTTTGCACATGCGTCGTTTCTTTATCTGGTATTGCTCTCAGGGCGCCAGAACTGTCTAATAAAACTCCCTCATAGCGGAGAAGGCGTTTAATTTCTAAATCATGTGAGAAGGCGAAAACTTGTCAACGAATATCTTCATGTACTTTTATCTGCGTAAATCGCTTTTGCCTTCCATAGCGGCTATCTTCAAAATTTCAATTGCAACATGAACCATAAAATCGGTAAATAAGATTTTATTAGTGCATTTTAGATGCATAGTTCTCATTTAGTTGCATTCCTTCTTGAACGCGTTGTTCAAGAGAGAATGTCGAGCCGGCCGAATAAATCGGAGGCGGAGACCGCATTAGAAAAGCTGAGATAACCTTTATTTACAAAAACTGGACCTAGTAAAAAAGAGCATTGTATATCTCCCTTCCAAACACTTGAGAAGGAAAAAAATAGTGCAACGTATTGGGTGCCCAAAAGCAACATCTGTCTAGCAATGTGCTTAACCAAAATTTGTAATAAGGTACGAGTCCCCTTGGCTTCCATGGTCCCCGGCAGTTGCCAAGCGCTTCCCAAAATCCTGGCACGCGATTTGCCAGTGTTCGCAATGCCGCGAAAGAGTACCTACCTAGCTGTCGAGAAACGATGAGGATAGTATAGCTCAGCAGCTTCGTTTTACAATCTTGCCTAAGCATGCTCACATGTTTTCCTCGGATTGTGGTTTAATTTTGGTATGATGACATGGTGAACAGAACAGGGCACTGTTCAGTTCTTACAACTTACAACACTTCCACGAAAAGACACTTTTATGCACATGTAGGCAGGCGAATTTCTTTCGCACATTAGTGGCAACTTAGCCAATGAATGGAAACGTGCCGTTTAAGCATTTCACTTAACTCCCCCCAATCACCTTTCCAAGAAAAGAAACAACAGAGACACGAAAAAATAACAGAAAAAGGAAACACAGGAATCAAACCGTAAATTGGCCTGTCGTCTTTAAAAAAAAAAAAACGACTCTAGAACGGGTCGGCATGGTTTCACCGAAAATTGCGTCATCAACGCATGTTTCATTAACATTGTGATGTTCCATCAAAATATTTTTTGAACCGGACCCTCTTCTAACGTTTCGCCGTCAAATTGCTTTTTCACTAGCTGAATTGTATTTGGCTTCAGAACTCTCGCTGCAAGTAAATGATAAGTACACTGCACGCACTATAAAAAGACTCCGATGCCCAGGTCGCTGATACAGCAAAAGCGAATCCGGGAAGAAGCTCTAGGTAGTCAGGCGTATCACGGCCGCTAACGCCCGCCGTTAGGCAATCCGGGGGAGCCGTGGCTGCAGTAAAGGGGCCCTCCTTTCTGTATGCGCCGTCGCTCGGGTAGGCCCACAGTCGAAGTACGGGACAGTGATGTGGGCCCTAAAGGTGTACTGGTAGAACAGTTGCGCAAGACGACCGAATCAACGATCCGAATCGGTATGCAAGGGCACGTCTCGTCAAAAGCCGGCGACGAAACATCGCAAATACTTGCGATAAAACGAACTCGGCCTCGTTTCGTTCCAGGCCTACGAAACATTTGGCGATGAAAGGCCATTTCACGAGTCAACTATCACCGCGTTGGCATCAAAACACTAACATTCAACTTTATACTTCGAGCGCCGATACAAAAAGACGGTGGCAGTTTGTTTTACTTACCAACTAAGCCGCCGATGTTTAAACCCGTATCCCAGGTGTTGTGAAAGTAAACACGGCGACGCAAACAGAAAACTTGGACGACGACGCTCTTCTCTGGCACACACGGCTTAACAGCAGAGTGATGCAAATGATTAGAATAGCTCACAGAAAAAAAGCACTCCCGGTTCTGCTGTTCTGCTGGCCCTACCAGGCTGAAAGTACACCTTCGTAAAACGCGAGAACAATGAGCCGCCGTCTTCGCGCTCCTGGCTACGACGCCATCTTGGTCTGTTGAAACCAGTATTGCGCCTTCACTTGTTGCATTTGATCGTGTTCCAACTGTCCAAACTAAATACATTCTCATTTTGCGAAAATGTATCTTAACTTAGAACAATACTTTGGTAAACCATTCTTGCAACGTGAGCAGAATAAAACTGTCTTGTTTTGGCCCTTTTACTTAATTTTAATGCTCCAAATGAAAGGCTGCTACAATCGAGCCACATCCAATAGAGACAGCTAATCGGTCGAAGCCGTAGGGGGCGCACTTGTAATAGAGTTATTACAAAGACCGATAGAGGCTCAGCTGACGCTAGTGTCTAGGGGACTTCTGGTTGAAAATTATATCAGACAGCAAACAGTCTACTTTTCCAGTCTTCCTGTGTATTCCTACGGGAAAACATACGTGATATTTTTCTCTTTAAGGGAATAAAAGAAATCAGCGTATCTTCTTTACTCGTAACGGGTACTATGTAGTAACTAATATTAAACAGCGCACTTACCACTTTCCTACGGTACTATGTAGCTTTATTCACATTATATGAGTGTAATTTATTAATTACTGTTTTTTTATTACTGAGCAAAGTTTAAGTGAGCGAAAATTGAGGCCCAGGTCTATGTTGTACAGCGTGATATGTCAGTACAAGCTATCAATTCAAGCAACAAAAAACCATGAAAGACGTTTACAGCTCTCTGTAACGCCGAATTGGAGCACAGCTCTTGAGGAGGAAGAGGAGGGAGGGTACGGAGGGAAGTGTATGCGCCTCCTTCTTCCCCGCTGAATTTAGCGGGAATATTGGCAATGTTACATGTGTGTGACGTCACGTGACGTCACGTACGTGTTTCCCATATTGACGTTACAAGTGGCGTCACAAGGGCAACGTTTTCACGTTACCCTCGTGACCCTCACGGGGGTTACCCTCGTAAGGGTAACCCCATGAGGGTTACCCTCGTTACGTCACGTGTGACGTCACACGTCCCATAATGCAACGCGCGGTTACGCTGACGGCGACTCCGACGCCCCTCAGACCACAAACGGGCGCCTAAGAGCTGCGCCCTAAAGGAACAATTAAAAAGTGCGTAGGTTTTATTCAAGCTGTAATAACATTCAGATGACGGAAACGCACTTTGTTTCTAATGCAGAGTTTGTTACTGATCTAGCACGTGTTCTTTGTTCCATAACTACATGCCTCGTTCTTGTTGTCTGTTTTGATTGTTTGATTGATTGATTTGGCATATTGTAGCATCCTTTTGGTGTTTTGTCAAGCTGATTCACTCTGCGTGCTTCATAGCATTGACTATATGCGCAAATATGTGCCCTCTAATAGCAGTCTGCAACGTCAACACGTATTAAACGTATGTATTTGTGTCGGCAGTGGCCTGGCCACGCGCCAGGGTTCAGACCGACAAAGAGGAAGATTCAATAAAATTCTTTCAGTGTTGTTCTAATCCACGTCAGCGACGTCTCATATCTGAAACACGGTGTCAGAAGTGTTCAAACCGAAGCCTACACGTGGAAATCTGCTGCACGATGGAACACCTGCCCCCTCCAGAGCATCTCGTCCTCTCAAGAAATGCGGCCGAGAACTGCAAAACAATTTCGGCAACGTATTGAGCTCTACTTCACGGCAACTGCTGCAGCAACAGCAACAGCAAGTGGGCGGACGGAAGCTCAGAAGGCTGCAATTTTCCTGCATGTCGTTGGACAGGAAGCGATTTACGTCTACAACACGTTTCAGCTCACACCTGACGAGCAAGAAGACTATGATCTGATCGTGCGTAAGTTCGAAAAGTGCTGCACGCCGAAGAAAAACGAAACGTATGAGCGATACGTGTTTCGAGCGCGACATCAGCAGGAAAGAGAGCCTTTTGAACAATTTCTTCGGGACGTCCAGCTCAAGGTTCAGATGTGTAACTTCGGCGACCTAAAGAATTGCAGGGTTCGCGACCAGCTCTTGAATGGAACTGCAGACACCAAGTTACGGGAACACCTGCTTCGAGAAAAAGAGCTGACTTTGGACAAACCTATCGACTTCTGCAAGGCCGCAGAGCTTGGTGCCAAGCAAAACAGCGCTTGGGAAAATCCTAGTGTCCAGACGGGCCCTGTTCTCAAGGAACAACCAGGCCAACAACACAACGATGAGGAGCGCAGACGAACTCGTCGATGCGGTTTCTGCAACAGCACCCACCAGCCGAGAAAAGGCCAAGCCTGGGATAAAACCTGCGGAATCTGCAAAAAAAATCATGTCGCCGCCTGTTTTTGGCACAAAAAAAGTTTAAGAGGTGGAGCACCAAAGTGCAAGAGACGAGGAAGAGCCAGAATATGACTTTCAAACTCTAGATCTCAGTATAGGAGAGGTGTCGAGTCAGGTTGATTGGTTTCTAAAATGAATGTTGGAAGGGCACTCCGTGCAACTCAAGGTTGATACAGGAGCTCAAGCCAACTTGCTTCCGTATTTCTTATTCACAAAAATCTGTCAGAAGAAAGCGTTGTGTCCCTGTAACACGCCGCTGACAAACTACGGCGGAAGTGCCATTCAACACTTTGGCACGGCGGCTCTGCTTTTATGAATGCAAAGTAAACAAGAATTACTTAAATTTTTGTTGTCAAAAGAGGCAAAGCTCTTGTAGGACTTCAAGCAAGCGAAGCTTTTGGGCTCGTCTCAGGTATGCATGAGCTCTCGACTGCAGAGACACTGAAACAGCAGATTGCCAATGAGTTCCTTAAGTTGTTTGAAGGACTAGGATGTTCGCACAGAGACTATAGGATAACTCTAAAGGAAGATGCACGGCCAGTAATTCAGCCTGCAAGGCGCGTGCCGCATGCTCTGCGAGAGCCGCTCAAGCAAGAGCTAGAGCGGATGGAAGCAGCGGGGATCATCACCAAGATGGACGAACCTTCAGATTGGTGAGCCCTCTTGTTGTAGTGCTTAAAAATAATGGTCATTTACGGATATGCATGGATCCTCGTCATGTAAACCAAGGCTTCAAACGAGAACATTATGAGCTTCTGCGTCGGGAGGACATTGAGTCTGAGTTGGCCGGAGCTGAGTTTTTCAGTAAACTAGACGCAAATGTTCGCTTTCATCAAATTTTTCTAGATGATGCAACATCCAAGATCTGTACGTTCAGTACGCCGTTCGGGCGATATCGATTTTTGCGGTTACCGTTTGGCATTGCATCAGCACCAGAGGTTTTTCAGAAAACAACGAGCCAAGCATTTGACGGTTTGCAAGGCGTTCGTGTCTACATCGACGACGTACAGTGGCCGAATTTTTAATAATATCAAGCGAGCGTCGACCGGCGGTACGGCCAGCGCTGTGCCGCGGAAAAATGCGGCGTCACGGCACAGATTAGGCGCATGCGCACAAAGCCCTTTCTGGTGGGAGCGTCGTCTGCTAGGCTATTCCGTTGACCGCACACAGCCCCTGCTCCGTAGCAAAGGAGGGTCCAGGCTTCCTTTCTTTTCAACACTTCTCTCTCTCTAGCAAAGGAGGGCAGGGCGCTTGCAATGTCGAAGTGCATCGCCGATACGCCCCTCCTCTCGAAATGCGTTCAAAATCCTATTGACGTTAGCCTCTGTAACCTCGACTGTTGTTTCTATATCCATTTGAGTCATGCCGCCCATCGACATTCTCAGAACACGTTCCCGTGTTTTTACGGGCCCTTGAGGAGGCATAAAAATGTGCGCGCGCCCGCTGGTCAAAGAAAACTGTGACCGCTCGGCTACATATATGCTAAA
>JAZHYW010005988.1:0-17610 GCA_037355805.1 Ixodes ricinus | reverse complement strand
TCTATAATGAACTTGTTAAGTAATGTAGGCACGTTATGTGCAATAGATTGCAGCTGCATAATTTGTACGAAAATGAGGCACATTCCAGAACTCTGCGTCTGACCAGGATGGAAGATTCACGTATTGTCAGGTGGGCTAAATTAGACAAAAAGAGAATTAAACTCATCGGTCGAAAATAAATAAGAACATAGCAAACGGTACTCGTATACACTGGTAATCCTCATGACATTGAATTGAAGAAATAATGGTTCCGTATGAGTGTCGTAAGGGCACGTTTGCAATAAAACGCAGCATTTAACGAGGGTCGACACTACACGGGACTCTCAAACAGAACTGTTTTTTAGACCTCTGGGTCATGACGTCCCTCGTTGTATACAGTATAGGGTTTTATTTTATTATGCGTTGGTCACTTCTCAAACGGTCGCGCTTGTCTCTGCAAATCTGGTTGACGAAGAAGTCAGCGTTGTGACTGTCCTGGCTGTCACTGGGTGTCGTTATTTTTCCTGAGTCACCTTGTCTTCTCCTTGGTTTTCCGACAAGTGTCGGAGTGGTTAAAACAAATTCACAAGGATTACTTATAGACATTCTCTGTGCAGTCATCACCATTTTGAATCGTTGGAACTTCCGGTTTCAGGAAAAACATTAAGTCTGTTCGATTTGCCTGAACTGGCTGAATTAGTTTAACAGTGCAGGAACTGGCGCATTCTGTTAAACCGGAAGTTGCAAGGAATGCACTGGCTCTGTATGATCTACCCTAGTTCTTCACGAGTTCAGACCCAGTTCCTCAAAACCTTGCACCGGTTCTGGAGTCAGTTCAGCGTCTGTGCAAAAGCAGACGACGAGAGACGAGAACGACGACACGAGCGGACGACTGCCTTCGTTCATCTCTGCTCGCAGCGACATTTCTCGGAGCTCTTGCTCAAATGTATAGGTTGTTTAACAACAACGCCGGAAACAGATGTCACATTTCTTCTCCTTGATAAAAGAAAAGCACCCTTGGTGGACGCGGGAAGAGAGATCCTAACGGAAAGAGGAATTAGCGCGAATGTGATATAAGCGCATTACGCACTGCTCGCTTTGGTTTAGCTCCCTGCGCTAAGCGTTGAATGACTTGCGCACTTCAGTTGTTTGTTTTTGTAGTTATGAAAATATTTACTATGTCGAAATGTTCTTATAAATCGCGAGGAAAACATTAAACTCGTAACAGCCTCCCCCCCCCCTTTCTTTAGCAGCCCTTGGATGCAGGCGGATGATTAATTTACTTTGCCAAGGTCTGCAATTTGTTTAGTTAACGTTTCAGTCGTCTGCAATTTTGTACACCCGCGTGACCACGTAGCTGAGCATAATACGGCGTGCTTTGTTCCCTGGTATTGTGGCCACCTACTATTGGCACCTGGGAAAATTCCCGAGAATCAGAACTTGCTAGGGAAGTTCCACGTAGATCATGTTTGAGAATCAGAATAAACAGTTCAACCTAACGTCAAAGTGGCGGTGCTGTCGTCAGATCTTTTTCTTTAAAGACAGCCACCGTGCGCTGCTCCCAGTAACTCTGGACCCGAAATCATCCTTATGCCGTGAACCTATCGTGGAAGTGCAGAAACTCGACAGACTTGGAAGTAACATGTTTTTGCCAAATTAATTGATAATTTATCGTAATGTAAACGGTCGAAGGTCATGGACGCTTATGAACGATGGAAAGCTGACGGTTACCATCACAAATGCAGACAGGAACGCATTTTTGTTTTGGTGAAAGCGTTTTTGGTGCACTTAAATCAACAACCATTTAGAGAAAAGATAGTTTGTTACTGCGCCAAGCACGCTGGTAAACGATCAGGTAGGAAAAACCTGGAGACAAGGAACGAAAAAAGGGGACAACCACAGCACCGTCACTAATGATCCCATGAAAGCGCAAATAATTAAATGTACGCATACAACGTGACGTGGAGAGACCAGAGCCAAGAAATTCAAACGACATCCTTCGTTTCCGCTTTATAAGTCGTTCACAGCGCCATTCCTAACGCGGTCATTGCACTGGCACTGCGCCTGCGCTGGACGACGGCGGGACTCTATGTTTTTTCTGTACTCGGAATGAACTACTTAAGAACTTTCTGACTGAATCGAACAGACCTATTGTTATCCCTCCCCCCCCACACACACACAACCAGGAGGCGTTACACGTCTTTATCGTGATTTTCAGTCCTGCTCGTTGTTATTATTTTATGTGTTTTTTTATTTGTTACAGTTGTAACAACTTGTTTTTTTTTATTCGTCACCCATAAAAGATGCGTTGGGTTACGTGGCTTAAACGAGGGTAAAAGAAATCTGTACTTATGGTTGTGTTTTGCGTAGTTACGTTAAAGGGGTTTGGGGGTTGTTCCGCTAACATTACTACAGTTTTTTTTAATGCATTTTAGTAAAGTTTGAGTTTTTTTTTCTTTATTTTATGAACATTTTGGTGTTTATGGGAGGGCATTTTTGATAAATGGGATATTATATAGAAGCTTATAGTTTGTGCGTGTTCTTCCACATTTTATAAAAATAAATGCCGTGCATGTACAAGCCGGCCTGACACAAAAAGTCATTTTTATGCCGGTCATCATCGTGGCTGTTAATCTAAACCTGCGCTTTATATTCCCAGCAAGCAACGTGGCTGAAAAAGCTAAACCTATACTTCACATCTTTCAGTTCTTCCCCAGCAATCCTCATAGAAGTGACAACTAGCATCTACGGTCGTTCTCGAGTGCCGTTGCTCTCGGTTCTACGAGGCAGTAGTCTGCTTCCGGTGCTCCTTCATCTGAATTTGCTTGGTTTCTGTTTCAATCGCCACGTGACTCATGGACTGTAATTGGCTGCTGGATCTACGCCCCTCTGTCACGTTATCTGCGTATATATATGGACCGAGGAACGTTCATCGACTGAAATTTGCGGCCACCAGCGTTGCTGAAAAGCTAAACTTGTGCTTTACATCTTGCCGGTAAGAGTGCTTGCTCCTTTTTAAGTCGAAGCTTTAGTTCTGCCTGGCCGCGAATCCCAGTGTTTTTCGCCATTTTCGTTTAGGCGTGGTAAACAAAGCATAGGAGTCAATGCCACTGTTTACCGAGCGAGAACCGGATGTTTTTTTCCGACTCGCAGCGGAGATAGCGGACAAAGAGAGTCGATCATCTTTCGACGCGAGTTCTCGCGAAGTTTGCCTCATTAAGAAACTTTCGTGGTTACGCTCACCGCTCGTCTTGTCGGGCTCAATTTCTGGCCCCAACACTGCGGCAACCCTTGATGCATTACAAGACGAGCTGGATGCTCTCCTTGAAAGAACCGAACTAAGTATTGTATTTGTATATTGTATTTTGTTTTATGTATATACGACCTGTGTGTATTGTAGTTTGCGGTCTTTTTTTGCATATGAAGGAAGTCGTTTTGTCAATGAAATTAACCGTTGACAGAGCGATTTCACAATATTTCGATCCCTTGTTTGTCAAATCTGTAGAATACAGTGCAGTCCCGATAGCGCGTTGACTTTTTAAAGAGACCGCAAATGTTTAGCACCTTAGTCAAAATGTAACGAGTAGCGTAATTTGGTGCACGATACAATAAAATGTTCACAAAACTACTTTACTCAGTAGTCATTTCGAATTCTAACGGAAACGTCCCTACGCCACTAAAAAAGTAATGCGCTAACAGTAACGGCGTTGCTTGTAAGGAGTTACTTTCAAGAGTGAGGCAGGTCTTCAGGATTCGTTTCAGATGCCGACCCAATACGCATGACACTTCATTTCGCCCTGTTTCTGGCTGTCATAAGGTTTTGTAGGCTGTCTTTATGTCCCGCGAATATTTCAGCACTGTGGCACGCGTACTGCCATAGTAAACAAGTCATTTAAATAAAAATATGGCAACCAACCAAGTCCTAAACCTGTAGGAGCCCTACGTTTCGAACCGACTTGGTTCTTCGTCAGGGGCGACTGTGGCCGTTGAGGAGCGGCGTTTCTTTGGTCTTTTTCTTCCTCAAGGATGTGGCGCATTTCTCGATCTTCTTCTTTCACGAATATGGCGAAGCCCGTTCACATACACTGTTGGCAAAGCACCAAGGCACCTATTTATGTTGCCTGGCGTCGTTTGAAATGTGCCAGGACTCGATGAAAAGCCATATCGGTTGTTAGCCTCTGCGGTCGATAATGCTGGTGTTTTCGAAATCAATCCGGTGGTCTTTGACTTCGCAGTGCTCAGCGACTGCGCTGCGCTCGTGGTCGAGCTTACGAACGTCGTTTTTGTGTTGGCGTATTCTTTCAGTAAAGTTCTTTGTCTCAGTTGATGTAAGAGGTTAGACAGTCTGCACATATTTTATGTGCAGAGTGCCATATTTTATTTACTGTATTTCCCAACCAGAAAGATTTCTCTCGAATGTTTAGTTTCAACAAGTCATTTGTACGAGAAATATTTTGTGTCTAATAAACACATATGAATCATACAATATATATAAGAACATGTAAGGACTCATATAAAATATATATAACTAACTTACGAGAAACTTCTCAAAAGTTTCTTTAATGGTTCTTTATGTTCTTATATATCTTATATAGATCTTATATGGCTCTTATACGTTTTATATATATCTTGTATAATTCATATGTGTTTATTGGACACAGAAATTTCTCAGTCAAATGAGATTTTTCAAAGGGTAGCGCGCCTATCTACACGTATTATCAAAACCAAACAGATGACTGATGTTTAGTGCATTGCCTTCCCAAGTTCGCAGGCCCTCTAAGTGGTTTTGGCTTAGAACTCTAATAGACCTATTGCTAAATTACCCAAACATCAAGTAGAATGCAGAGATTGGTGTTCCAAGCACCACACGCGCACGCCTTCCTCTATAAAAGATTCGAAGTAAATAACCAAAATAGAGAGCTGGCGAACGCGCGTGCATGAAGCAATTGGTTTTGGGCATTTGCTTCAGAAAGTTACTACTGCTGAGGTCAGCACTTGCGGCGCGTGTAACACCAATCCCTGCATTCTCCTTCATGTTTGCGTAATTTAGCAAGAGGTCTATTGAAGGCTGAAGAAACAGGTGAATGCGCAGCCGTTGATGTGTCTTCCTGATTACCTGAAGTTACAATGTCGGCTACCAAAATTCCGCTCTTCGCGTAGTCACTGGTAATCAAGGGCAGAACACAACCGACCGCCCCAACCTCTTTCGGGGCAACGTTGCGTAACGCTACTTCCGTGGCCTCGGTTTATATCTTTATGGGCGAAACTCCGTACTCTCTACTCGGAAACTAATCGGGTGGTGTCGTCACACCATACTCAATCATCTCGCAAGATAAAAGAGATGTGCGTGAGTTTTTTTTGAAAGGTTGCAACACACACAATTAAAATCGCCGCATCTTTGTGATAGGCTCATAACTTTTGCGACGTGGACGGTAATATTTTTTTTTCTTCTTACGACACAACCTATTTTATTTGCAGAGAGATATGGTACGAGTAAGGTTACGTGTTTTAGAGCCTAGTCATGTTTAAGGAACCATGAAATGAATTTCGGGCTGGGATAAATAATGTTAGATGGGGATTTTACTAGCCGCATTTTGTTTAGAGAACCACAAGAAAGAAGGTAGAAAAGTCAAAAGCCTACTTATCGGCACCAAAATTTAAAGATATAGGCGGACTAATGCTTACCTCGTTTCCTTCTAACGTTTTTCGTCTTTTCACTGTGATGCATCCGCTGTGCCTCAAACCCGTTAGCCGAACCCGGAGCACGCATTGGGCACAAGCACAGCGTCACTCGAACGTATGCGCTGGACAACAATCAATCCGTCAACGAATATTCGGATTTGTGTTACTGAACATATGATTGCCGTTACGGCACTTATCGGCACTTGCGACTGACAACCTTCATGGTGTGCTTAAAAGCAGGGTGCATCCTTCCAGTCTCCGCATCTAAAGTCCCTTGATCCTGGTAAAATCGCGCCATTGCCTTCCCTGCCTGCCAGCGGGACACAAACAATTACCAACATACATACAACCAAACCTGACAAGAAGATTACTGATCAGCTTTTGTTGCCATGGTGATCGCCATTTCGGTTCATTCAAATCTTCAAAACGTCGAAGAAGTCATTCTGACCTAGTTTATCCGACATCGCTGTGAAGCTTCATCGTACTGCTAAACGTTTTTCGCCAATATAAGTGCATGTTGCGCTGTGAATGAAATCAACTTATCGAACAATGTATCTCTCCAGATCTCTCACGGTGATATTGCTCTTCTTGCGTTTTTCAATGCAGAAAAATAATGTTTCAATGCTTCCTAGCACCGACGCCGCATGTGGAGGCGGTACGAAGACGTAGGTTCGCTTCGCTGGGGGGTGGATGGCAAAATAACGGTAGAAAGGAAGCTTTTTATAAAACTATTTTCACCAGCGAACTTATATTGTCGCGAATGACAATTGATGAGGCCATGAAAACTGAAGCAAACTTAACGTTTGTTGGGGTAACTTTGTGCCCAAAACAAAATAGAAAAAGGCTAGCGTCGCAGGCGGCGTAACAGCAAGATCGAGCGCCGCTTCGAGACTGACTCCGTGCCCGCCCCGCAGAGCCCCTTGTGTAGACGCGTGGGCTTCTGGAACAAACGGCGCAGAATGTTTGCGCGTAGAACATTAAAACCTCAAATAAGCCCCAGGATTCTCGAATTTATCAAAACGCGAAAGTAGAGAAACAACAAAAAGGTGTTTCCGCGACCAGGCACCGAACCTCGTCTTTTCACGTGGGAGGCAAGCACGAAAACCGTTAGGCCATTGGCGAGCAAACTACTTGGCCAGCTGTGTGCGCGCGGCAATATCGGCTCACCAAGAATTTAGATGTCAAGGTGAAATTTCTCATTCCATGAACCAAAATTACGACCATTCGGGGAGCTTGGCGCTACATTCCCAGGATCCAGCTCTTGTTGAGGATTAAAGCTAACAAGAAATAATACAAAAATATCATTTCATGGTCTTTTCAAATTTGGGAGGGTTTTCTGAGCTTTTATTTGGTATTCATCGAACTTGTATAAATTCCAATTATCCGACATTCACTGGTGAATTTAAAGAAGTTTTGCTTTGTTATATTAGCAATAATTTTTTTAAATTATAAACAAAAAACAAAACCCATTTCACGTAAAAATGCGCTAAAAAGAAGAGAATGCATTCAAAAAGTGTTTGAAAAGAGCGAAATAAAACGAGGACACAGAAGAAACGAACAGGACAGGCGCTAACTCTCGACTGATTTACATTGGAAGTCAACATCACATATATACTCGCACTCCCCAGTCCCATCCGCATCAACAACTGATCCACACGTCTAAAAACAGCCGTTTAGATGCGTCACTTCATTTTGAAGTAAATAAATAGATGGCGGCCTAACCTCATTATCATTTGTCGTTTTGATAAAAAAAGAAACACCTCAATACTCTTTCATCAGTCTTATATTTTGTTATTTTTTAACTTCGTCGATTCCTAGCTATCCTTAGAGCCACATTGAATACTCTGGTCCGAAGT
Organism: Ixodes ricinus; assembly: GCA_037355805.1. NCBI lineage: Eukaryota > Metazoa > Arthropoda > Arachnida > Ixodida > Ixodidae > Ixodes > Ixodes ricinus. Next base: position 10,093 of record JAZHYW010005988.1, on the reverse strand, counting down.
TTGGTTTTAATTCATTTAAGACATATAATTCATTTTAATTGTTCTCAGCTGAAGAATCGCAGGGCGAGGTCTGCTTCTTGTCAGAAGTTCATCTGCTTCTTGAGTGGTGGCTGCGGTGACGTCAGAATACCTAGCTATTAATGGCTCCGATTGGAAAGGTAGTGAGTAGGCCTCAATTCAAAGTCAAGGTCAAAGTCAAAGTTCATCTCGGCACAAATGGGTTTTGTACAAATGCAACATATTCATAGTTTTCATAAAAAGTGTTTAAGGAACCGTCTTTATGACAAAAGTGAGTAGGCGAATAAATAAATAGCCTAATAGGTAAGCAGGTAAATCATTAATGAATATAGCAAATAAGAATGAGCCAACATATAGAACCCTGAGGAACGCCGATATTAGTTGTTTTATTAACGGACGTTATTCCAGATATATTCACATATTGCTGCTTGTTAGTGGGACAATTTTTACTTAAACAAACTCCTCGAACGCCGTATTTTTCCAGTAATATGTGGGTGGTTTATTAAGTGAAATGTTTTTGTTTTAAACGAATATACCCATTACAACAAGCTTCATATCAATATTTTGTTTTGTATTTTCAATCATGTTTAGTAGCCTTAGTTTAGATGGCCTTAAAGGTAACCATATGGTGAGTCCGATAGCAAGTCGTTTTCGTAAAGGAATCACTGTAGTCATTTTAGTGTTACGAAATATTTCAATGGGACGATAATTTTCACATTTTAGTTCATCTCCTTTTTAGTTTATGAGTTACCTTCGAAATTTAGAGTTCTAATGGATAAACGCCAGACGAGAAGATCGAATGAAGGAGGTCAACCAGGGGAGCAAAAATTGTATGCATCACACGTTTCATTAACGCCGTTCAAATGCCATCATCACACAGTAGATGCAGTATTTTATAGTATTGTAGATAAGATTTCTTCAGGGTCAACAAGATGGCAAAATAGTGCTTTGGGATTGCGTGGAATGTGTGGTGCTTCGTGGGCATTTGTGGTGTTCTACATATATTGAATGTTTAATGTTAAGAACTCTTTGTTGAATGTTTCCGCAATCTGTTGGGCATCTCACATTAGTCCTGATGGTAAATAAAACGCAGCCAGAGTTTAAACTTTTTGATTTTTGTTAAGTGTACTGTTCATAATTTTCAATAAAGCATGAGGGCTGCGGTAGCTTCTAAATTTTTGCTATGGAAATCTTTTTTGTTTGCTTGTTGTGATTGCAATTAGATGCTGAGTTGATCCCGATATAATAAATACTTCAATTTAAGCGTTCATTTTGAAGGATTATGCTAAAGCTTTTTGTACATATTGTTTCTGGGATTAATTGATTTTTGTAGTTCGTTAGTCATCCATGGCTATTTTGTTTGTTTCCCGCCGTACGAGTGTTTTATTAGCTGTGCCGAAATGAATTCAGGTTGTTAACTTGTTTTAAGTAATCGATTTTTGATTCTGTTGTGGTTTCGTCATATACATTTTGCCAGTTTGCATAATCTCGCCACTCATTTAATTGTGCAAAGTCGTAAGACTTGGATTCATTTAATTTACAATTTAACTTTTCTTTAGCACTAGAAACTAGAAAAGTAGGGTCATGATCAGTTATGTCTTCGGCAATGGCACCTATGGTAAGGTCAGAGCTATCATGGCTGGTTACTTTATGATCCAACGTGCTTTATTATGTGCAATAATTTGAGCGAGATGGGTCAGTAATTGCTGTAATCCCTGGTTGGCAAACATTTTTAGACATGAGTATGCCATTGAAGTGCTACTTAATGTGCCAATGCAAATATATTTCATAAAAAAGTGTTTTTGTTTTAGGTAGAGTAGCCTTCGAGTGCCTTGTCGATTTCCATAAAAAAAGATTTGAATTATTTTCTGGAGGACGGTAAAATAGAAAACGAAGTGTTGCTGTGCTTGTAGGGGAGACTGAATTCGTGGAAGAAGGAATATCGATAAACATTGATTCGACTAGGTCAGTTGGAATATGATGTCGCTCCTAACGTTAAACGCGACATAACCTTTAATATAAAGTGCAACTCCCCCGAGATATGTAGAAGATGCTGCTAATATGTTTGCTTGTGACTGATGTCTATGATCGAATAACACTTGCCAACCTGGGATGTAAAGAGGGCAGTCTGAAATATCGTACATGTTTCTGATAGCCCTTTGAAATGAAACTCATGCTTTAGCGTGACAATCAGAGAATGAAGGTCGTAGAAAAGACTACAAAGGTTTTTCATGTTTAGATGTGAAAACTGATAAATTCGCGAATCACTGCCCATATGACGCGACTAAATGCGGTGCGATCAAAGAAATATTTACTGCGGTTTGAAAGGAAAATACACCTACTGAAAGAAAAGAGTGAATTTTTATACAAACACTTTTTGGTCATTATGGGCCGCAATCTTGAACACCGGACTTGTATTTGTTTGTCTTGCCTTAATGACACTGTTCTTAGTTCAGATGGACTGCCTCTTTTTTCTTTTTCTAGTGTCAGTGCCTCCGAAAAGAGACCTTTTTTTATTGAACTGAGGTGATCATTGAAAAAAATTTGGTGTTGCTCCTTACTCAGCACGGAGTCTTTTGTCGTCAGTCCTGTTCGGCGCATTTTCTGCTGAAGGTCGTTTTTGTGATCTCGTACTACAAAACGTACGATGACGTTTTGTGCACTCGATGCACTATGCCAGTGTCTTACATGGTGATGGGCAGCCCACGTTATTCCCCATGATGCTTTGAAGCGTAATCAGATTCTGATTCTGATTGTTCCTCAAACCTCGGAATTTCAAAGTTGTTTTGTTGAGAGTACTGATCCAACTGAGTAATTTGTTACGTCATTTGTTTATTGGTCTTTGCTGATTTCACGTTGCGTTTCCTTAACTCTGAGTCATCTTTAAGAGCACTTTCGCATTTCTGTTTGAGTTCTTCTGACCTCTTATTCATAAACATCAAACTCTGCTCTAATGCTGCAAACTCGGTGGATAGGAAAGAGAAACTATTGGCATTAATTTCTTTCAGTTCTTTTTTAAACTCGGCTACAAATATTCTATTTCCGCGAGCCACTTACTCCCAAAGCGATTTAATTTCAGCACCAAGCTCCACGTTAGTGGGCTGAGTCTAACTACGGGATACTAGAAAAGGGTAATGCAACAAAATTCCACGACAGGAGAAGCTCAGACTGCTTTTAGAAAGAAACATGTGTACGATACGTCACTCGTACCTGGGGAATGACACTGTTCGAGGTTAGTGGTGAAGATAATGGCCTCGCAGTTCTATAAGTCTCCTTTATTTGGCGCGGCGACGGCAGTGCTTGGTATTTTGTAGTTGCGCAGTAGGAAGTAGTCTCACCGGAACTCGCGCTATTGCCCTTTTGCAGCCGCTTCAGGTGTTGTGGCGGTCGATTTCGATGACTGATCTTGTGGAATAACAATTGTCTTGTTAGCGCTGAAGATAAGGGCCTCGCAGTTCAGAATCGCTCCTTCGTCTGGCGCGGAGTCGGTGGTGCTTGGTCTTTTGTAGCTGCGCAGTCGTGGTTAGCGAACTCGTGGTCTTGCCCTTTTCAGCCGCTTCGGCTGTTGTAGCGGTTGATCGAGCTGACTGGTCCCGATCTTCTAGGCCTAACTTTTCTAGCAGCTTCGGTTGTTGTGGCGGTCGATCTTGATGACTGATCTTGCGGAATGACATTGTTTTGGTTAGCCCGTGAAGGTAATGGCCTCGCACTTCCAGAATCGCTCCTTCGTCTTGCACGGTGTTGTTGCTGCTTGGTTTTTTGTAGTTACGCTGTCGGAAAGGATTTCATCGGAACTCGTCGTCTTGTCCTTTTCAGCCTTTTTGGGTGTTGTGGCGGTTGATTGTACTGAGTGGACCGGATCTTGCGGGTTTGTCCTTTTAAGACGTTTCGATTCTTGTGGCAGTCGATTTTTATGAACGATCTTGCGGAAAAAAGGTATTTTGGTTAGCGCTGAAGATAATGGCCTCGCAGTTCAGAATCGCTTAAGCCAGTCTTGAGGTCTACCCACTATCCTTCTAAGCGAAGCCAATCAGAGCTCTGCGTTCTAACTCTAACGCAACCCCAGTGCAGGAAGCAGACAGACTTGCGATCCGCATTATGTCCACGCTTCGTAATTTCATCTTTCGTGTTTTTATAAACTATTTACGTTAATTTTCTATCCTTCGGAGCGATAATATGCTGCTCGGAAGTCGACACTTCCTGCATGTATTAAACTGCCAGTCCCTGCAGCAATATTTCCATATTCTAGTTTCATCATTTCACAGAGCCCTATCAACATTGGGAGTCGATGTTGACAATCAAGCTGCGTCAAAAGCGCAAAGTCATGAAGTTCGTTGTTCTTTTATGCTATTAATCAACTATTTCAGCGTCGTGAATGAGCCGTTATCTTGAGCGCGCGTCTCCGCCTCCATGTTTACTAACCTTAAACTGCCCATTTAGTTGTTGTGAAACGGTAGTGTAGAGCGTGACACTCTACACGGCACAAGCTTTACCGCTGCCTGAAGAACATTTTTGGCTTAAAATCAATTGATGAATACTTTCGGATGTTTATTCGTTTATTATTACCATGTAGACGTTCGCATAAAACTGAGGAAGAACTTCGAGCCTCAGCGTGCAATGGGAGAACTTCGACAACTGGACAGCGTGCATGTCTCCGCTCATAGATTGCGCTAGTAAATAAGCTACGTTTCAGAGTAACGGCACTTTCAGGCATCCTTGTGTTTAAAATAGTATTGTTGTCAGTTACCTCAAGACATATTTAAAATCCAGTGTTTGTGGGTACTTCAAGTAAGTTTGGAAAACGTGTACTTTACTTGATGCACGTTCTCTGGGTATGCACTTGTAAATTACTTAAAGTATTTTTCGGGTACTTCCCGAGAAAGTAAAACTCCCGACTTCAAACTACATTCCTCGAAATCCGCTTTTACTAAATTTGTACCACAAAATGATGCTTTGTTAACTCTGAAGAAACACTGGGAGGGATATTCTGCTCTAATCAGAAACGCGAGCAGACGATGCATTGCTCCGTTTATACCAGGAGCGGCTTTCCCTAGGCATTTTGAACTCTTGCTCTTTCTCGCTCGGCCAGCAGAAGCGAGGAGATTAAAATTACTAGCAGAGGACACTCTTCCACTCATAAATTTGCTCGCGCAAGCAGCAGGGCTCACGCCCTGCTCTTTCCCAGTACGTTTAACCCTCTTGGGGCAAAGCCAGTGCAAGCGGTGTCGAAATTCAAGTAGGACTGACCATTGAATTTGCCACTACTTCCGAGATAATTGCCTTGTGGCAAGTTGACTTCATTCAATATTCGCCGCCACTTCCGAAAATAACTTCTGCATCCCCGATTACCCTTGGTTCCATTAAACCAATGCAGAACAATTTTTTTCAAAATATACTAAATGAGAAAGTAAAGACACCATGAAAAATTTTGTTAAAAAAGTACTTTTACTTTACTTTGGAAGTGTATTGTAGCAAAAAAATTGTTGGTCTAGTGGGTTAAACATTGCGTAAATAAAAGCGCCAAAAACAAGGACAAGAGATAGACTACGCAGGACAAGCACTTACTCACAACTAACGTTTTAATTCGAAAGATGAGGAAGACGAAGACATAAACAACCTGAACGTTAAAAGCTACAAATATTTTTGAGAAGGAGCGAAAGGATCTGAAAAGACTGAGAATTAAAGAAAGGTAAAAAAAACAGAAACTACAAAAGGAAATGGTGGCCTTGGTTAAGGTAACAGTGAGAAAAATTAAATAAAGGAAGAAAAAAGCAAAAGGTAAACCAAATTGGAGAAACATTATGGAAAATATTTCATGTACTTTAATTCTTTTGTTGACCAAAGGGTACGCCTGCATTAGTGCTCCATCAGTGACTGTGTCATCAAATGAATTAAAGTACATGAAATATTTTCCTTAATGTTTCTTCAATTTGGTTTACCTTTCTTTTCTCTTCCTTTATTTAATTTTTTCTCACTGTTACTTTAATCATGCCCACCATTTCCTTTTGTTTTTACTAAGCTTCTTTTTACCTTTCTTTAATTATCAGTCTTTCCAGATCCTTTCGCTCCTTTATCCTAAATATTTGTAGCTCTTAACGTTAGGGTCGTTTACGTCTTCGTCTTCCTCATCTTCCAAATTAAAACGTCAGTTGTGAGTAAGCGCTTGTCCTATGTAGCCTTCCTCTTGTTCTTGTCTTTCGCGCTTTTATTAACGCGAAGTGCATTGTATTTATCGTACTTTATTTCAAGTACATTGCGCCCAGCTAGTGTACAGAGCGCGACACTGTTAGCGCGAACAAGCGATCGCCGGTTTTTCCAGTTTTTCTCTTTGAAAACAAGGGATGTCATCCAAGTTATTTTTGCTACGGAAAGAGCTCATTTAGTTCTATAATGTCAGCGATAAAATTTCGTGCTTGCTAATACTGTTTAGAAATAAAATGCGAAAATGCGACGATGTCGTGTTCAGCGCTAACAGTGTCGCGATGTGTACTTACCATTTACTTGAGGTGAATAACCTACTTTACTTCGAGTAATTTTTAAATTTGCTTTACCCAGCACTGCTAAACTCTCAAGAAACGGGTTTCAGTCCTCCATAAATGTTATAACAGACGGCCACAGAGCAAAACGCTGTCGCATGAGCTCCCGAAACCGAATCTAAATCACAGAAAGCCTAATTTTTTATAGGTAACAATCGCCAATTGCGTCCGCTCTGCGCAAAAAAATCTAAGATGGCGGCGCTTATAAGAAATCGGGGAATGAAGGACCTATATTCTAAGTGTCGCTTATTTTGTGAGCACAGTTCGTAATTGTATGAATACAGTTCCTCGTAGTCCATCTAAAACGCCCTGATGTGAACAGGGGCTTGTACAATGTACATGCTTAGATTAGCTTCTGTCGTGGCCCAGACATGAAGCAACATTAATATGTTGTTTTAAATTAACGTTTACGACGCGCCATTCTCCGAGCTTCAAAGAGCTACTTTAAAACATTTTACTTGTGACTGCTAAACACGCACTCTATGGAGATGACGTCATTTTCACTAGCATATTCCTCCGTCTTTCTGCTCTCCTGCTCACGGAGAAAAGGCGCGGGTATTGTATAGGCGAAACTTGAATTAGCGATTTCATCGCTGCTACTACTAAAATTAAAAATAACATTTTTAGATGTAATCTTTATGATGCCTATATTTAAGCTTTCAGTTTTTCCAGGTTCCAAATATTCCTCAGTTACCCTTTACTGTAAAACTAGCTTCTTGCTGTATGTAGACAACAAATTGTACCTCGAGGTCGAAGAAATTGAATTTCAAAATTTGACAGTAAAAGAATGGAGAGCTCTCCAGTGTGTAAAAAATAAGCAGTTTGGCCTCATCTGAACCTCCTTTATCCTGACGGATAAAGCAACTAATGTACTTTTTGATCTAAAAATATTTTTAAGTACAAATAAGAAACACTGATGTGAAGAAAGCAATTTCAAAACTGCTGGATCCCGCCTCAATCTCTAGCCGCAACAAACACATCAGTATGCACCTGGAAGCAGAAAAACGACATCTGGCGATCTGTTTTCTCTCCACGTCGAGAAAGAGGATAATATAATTCGAAAACAAAAGTAGATTTAAAAACAAAAACAAAAAGAAACACAACACGGAGTTGAAACACACCTTTAAAGAAACTTGGCGGTTCGGAACCCCGGACTTAACCCTTCTTCAGCCACAACGAGATACGAGAGCGTTTTTTAATGTTACTTTAAACTTCAAAGAAACCGAAAGACATGAGACTGCGCACACCGTCCATCCATTCTTCGTTGCTCGGTATGTTTTGTACTTGAGTTTATTTTGTCTTTCTTATTTCTGTAAAGATAAAGAAAGCCTGAACGCAACATCGGAGCTTTTGTCTTGTTGTGAAGGCTTCCTCCGGCTTCCCCATTGTCTTGAGCTTGTTTACAACACGCGCCTGCCCACGGTCCGCCAAGCTGGAAACAGCGTGCAGAGCCGAGTGCTATAAGTTTGATGAAACCAAAATTTGGGAAATTCTGAAAAAGAAAATGAACGAAAAAGCGAAAAACGAAAGAACAAGAAAAGAAAGATGTTTGAAAGCGTGGGCGGAATCGAAAACAGAGACCAGATCTCGCCTGAAAGTGGTTGTGGTCAATTTATTATGCTGCCTTTGTTTTTGCTCTCTTTGAAAGTTTAATAGGATGACTAAAGACAGGCGATACACGGCGAAGCATCTGTTTTATCTCCTCACCCGATTTCGCGGGACTCCCGTGAGTCATTGTTTTACGATTCATGACGAAGTTCTTCCTCCTTAACATCACAGTTAAGTTCAAGCCGATCAGTGCCACATTATGAATAAAGGGTGCATCTCGCCTTATGGGCGAACCTAAATTTTAGGTTTTATATTTATTCCCGTTGAATACAATCAAAGCGGTAAAGGGAAAAACCTTTTAGCTTCATCATACAAAATCGCATATATCAGATTATATTTATTGTACCTTCCCCAACACCTCCCCCTCCCCCACCACAAAAAGGAAGACATGGTTTCATTATTTGTTCACAAGTCTTCAAACTATTTTCACGTAGAACCAGGCACGTGAAAAGTACTTTGGAAAAGTCATGCAAATGTAAAATGCTGAATTATATAAAGATACGAAAGCTCACATGCTGATACTGAAATACACGGGAGCAACGCAAACCAGTTGCTGATAATTGTAACCAGATAAGTCTACCTCGGTTTTAATGCAATGCCAAAGGCAGTAATGAGTATGCATCTCGTTACAGATATGTACAGGGTGGGGCCGTAAGAACCGACACAATTCATAAGCAAAGCGAAATTCGAATTATAATGAGAAAGTACCTAAAACTAGGCACGGGGATGTCGTTTCCGCAAAAAAGTTGTATGGTCTATCTTTTAAAGCTGAACTCAGAGCTCGTGAAAATTAAAATCAGAGCCCAGATGGCCGCCATGCCTTTCTTATGTTCTATGCCAGTGTTCGTCGTCGACACACTGGTTGCGAGCTTGTCTCAGAAGGTCATCGCACATATATTTCGAAAAGATTATTACTATGGCGATTATCCTGCTCATTACGCCAGCCTCTACTGGGCGTTCGCAGAGGTTTTGCGTTCAGTAAGCCAGCTGAAAGCGAGCTAGCAGACCAGTGAGCAAACGACGAACAGGCTGGTATGGAAAATTGCAAGTACGGCCTCTGGGTGGCGCAATCTTGCTGCTAGTGTGTGACGTCGTCTGATAGTCCAAGCATTGCTGAAGCGTACCCACGGCCTCAGCAGTAGCTTGGCTATCAGACGTTCTATTACACCATCAACAGGAGGTGCTGCCCAGAGGCCGCACTAGCAAGCGATCTTTAGGTCATGAAATGCAATGCACGGCTGCCATTTTCACGTCATTTTTTGATTCTGAGGTTGAGCTAAAAAACAAACATCAAAACTTCTTGCGAGAATGATATTCGCGTGCTCAATTTCAGGTAGGTACCTTTGGCATTGAAATTTTGCTAGGCGCAGCAAAGGTGCTCGTTCATACGGCCACATCTTGTTCATGTATAATGTTAAAGTTCATGCTATACAGAGGGTTTTAGCTGAAGGTTTTCAAGAATCAATAGAAATTGGCAGGTTGAAAGAAAAATCGTCTGTCCGCGAAAAAAACTGCCAGTCCCGGCGGACGTCGAAGACTACAAAAGCCACGCTAATTAGTGAAATTATCAACAAACATTCAATCATTTACGTTTTTTAAATAATGAAAATCAACATGTGGTTCCAATGAGAAACTTGCCAAGCATCACTGAAAACTACCAACTGGCTTTGGAAAAAGAAGTCAGAACGGCATTTTACGGCGTTCCGAAGAGAAAAACGCTCAATGCGGACGCGTTTCTGGAACTTCCGTTTCCTACCGGAGCGCGTCTTTACGCCCAACAGTCCTGGTTCTCGGTGGCCGAGACGCGAAGCTATTACCTCGCATTTCTGGTAGGATGGAGGGAAGTATGACGAAAATGCGTAGCGAGTTTTGGGCCCGGGGAGCAGGACCGCTGCTGCAGGGATGCGCTCCGATAGTAGAAGACCGAAACC